>PVIW01004167.1:0-141709 GCA_004026585.1 Noctilio leporinus | reverse complement strand
GTGGTCAGGGGGAAAGGGGTTGGGGGGAGGGGGGAGGCAGAGGCAAAGAAGGGGAGCAGCCTAGACAAGAACCTAGTATAAAGGAACCATGGACATGGACAACAGGTGGGATTGACTTTGGGGGGAATGGGTGGGTGGGGAGGGGGACAGAGGGGAGCAAAAAGGGGATGGATGTAATACAACAACAATAAAATTTAAAAAACATAAAAAAAAAAAGAAAGAAAGAAAGAAAGAAAGAAATGGACCAGCGGTTAGTATTACAGAGCTAGGCCTGCCTTTCCAAATGATCTATTTACAGACTTTTCTACCAGCAAAAGCCCACCCTGAGAGCTGCCCAGGTGTCCCTGATTGGATTTGTGATATTCCCCACATTGTCCCCAGATAGGTATCTTTGTGTTCATTTTTAGTTCCTGTAGATGTCTGATCTCATCCCATGTGCTCTGGGTTTATCCAAATTTCATCCTGAGAGTAAGGAGAGATGTTATCACCTATCAGAGGTAAGGTATATTGATGGTAAGATTTAACTTAAGCTTTCCCATGATAAAGCTGTCAATGGTCCTTGGTGTCAATTCAACACCAACAAGAACCCCAGTTTGGAGTGCATTGAAGAACAAAACTTTATTCAGCACAAATAGCTCAACTATGATACAGCATGGTTGTAAGAACAGTGTGACTGTGAAACAGGTTCAATACTTTTACAGCTCAATTATGAAACAGCACGGCTGTGAAGCAGCCCTGGGGCAAAGTGCCTCTCCAGAGAGACAGCTCTGTTCTACTCTATTGTGCTCTGCTCTGCTTCTCTCTGGTCCAAGGTGTCTCATCTTCACATCTTCATGGTTTCAGCTCCAGCCAGAGAAATGTAGTCTTTAGCCTTCAGTGAAAAGGGAAAGAGTGCACTGCAAGCCAGAGGGAACTGACATAGAGAGAGAAGTTCCCACCCCTGGTCCCTGACTGGTCCATCCTCACGCAAATGAGAACTCCAAATCCTTGCCATGTGACTGGTCCCAAAAACACTGTCCTAATTGGTCAGAATGGAGCTGTTCTGATTAGTTTCTTAAGGTCCTAATGTGGATAGAGCTACATAGCACTGATTGGGTGGGGAAAGTCTCAGTCTTGTTGGTTGAAATACAATTCCAGGAACCCTTTTAGAAGGGCTGGCTCAGGGGTTAGGAACTAGTACAAGCAGGAAGTTCCCTGTAGGAGTCAGGCAGTTCAGGGCAGGCTTCTCTCTAAAATGTGGCTTGTATGAGTGTGGAGGCCCCTGTTTAGAAATGGTTGCTAGGCTGTTTTTTTCTTCTTTTTTTCTTTTCATTTTTCAATTTGAGCTGTTAGCCACCAGGAGTCCTTCTTGGTACCTTTCTCAGGGTTCACAAAGCCAAAAGCAGTGTCAATGTAAGTGCTTCATTAAAGTTGGTGTTGCTAATGGAAGTTCTCTAAATCCACGTGCACAACCCAAGACCCCATCACATCCCTGGCTAGAGTTCCTACAAGAAGGGGAAGGGCTGCCTAAGCATCTGTGAAGGTGGTGAACTTCAAGCTCAGCTTTCCACAACCTTGTTTTGCCGCCAAGGCTGTGTGGACACTTGGGAAGGTGGCAACAGAGACAAGCAGCCCTTGTTCAGTGCAATCAGAAAGTGAGACAGGACACCAGTTTCCAGGAAACTAAATTGGTAACACAGTGGTTATTACAACCAAACAACATTTGTGTTCTTTCAAGAAAACTCCACAAGCAGTGACTAAGGCTTCAACTCAAGAGACAGCCACTTACATGTACAGGGCACAGCAGAACCACCCTGACAGAGCCAGGGCATACCTGTTCCTGTTACTCCGAGGGATGGTGTGCTTGCCTTCTGAAGCAAGGAGAGAGAATGCTGTTGGCAGGAAGGGAACTTCTGCCACCTCTATCGGTGGATGAGGCCAGAGAGATGGGGCACAAGGAAGGCAGGCCAGGTGCTGGGTCTATGGGTCCCCTCCTCATTCTTCTCAAACCCAGTGTTGTAGGGCTCCCTAACATCTTAAGCAACTGTACATAATGCAGGAAGCCTGAAGTGTTCACCTGGGAGATTTCCATGCAACCTGGCACCCAGGCCAAGGGCAAGAGAATTTGGGAAGCCCCAGGTTTTTTCTTGGCCCTTTGAGATCACACCCAGGGCTCAGCCTGGATAAGGCTCGGCCTGCTGTGCTCCAGCCTGGCACAACAACCAATTTGTATCATTTTGTAATCATTCTGGTTAATTTTCCAGTAGGCAGGAACCTTATCTGAAGGGCCACACTTAAGGCCTTGTACTGTTGGGAGGCACCTTGGTTTGTAGCAACTATGATAGTTTGGCAGCATAAGGTAGCAGTGGTACCAGCTTTGGGCTCAAAAAGACCTGCCTTCAAGTGCCCTCTTGGCTCCCTGTTGGCTGACTTTGGGAGCAAGCAATGTTGGAGAATTAAAAAGGATGATGAAATCAAAACACTTTGTAACAAGTACCTATATGTTCCCAAAAACCTCTTCCTATTTAAATTGTTTTCTTTTAAGACTTTGTAACAATGTGGCATTTTTTTTTTTTTTTTTTTTTTTTAAGATTTTACTCATTATTTTTAGAGAGAGGGGAAGGAAGGGAGGAAAAAAGGGAGAGAAACATCAATGTATGGTTGCCTTTCCCGTGCCTCCAGTTGGGGACCTGGCTGGAGACCTGGCTGGAGACCTGGCTTGTAACCTGGTTATGTGCCCTGGCTGGAAATTGAACCAGTGACCTTTGGGTTCACAGGCTGGTGCCTTATCCATTGTGCCACCAGCCAGGGCTAAATAAGAGGTTTTTAAAAAATATATTTTATTCATTATTTTTAGATAGAAGGGCAGGGAGGAAGGAAGAAAGTAAGAGAAGCGTCAATGTATGGTTGCCTTTCACCTGCCTACAGCTGGGGGACCTGGCTGGAGACCTGGCTTGCAAGCTAGGCATGTGCCCTGGCTGGGGATAGAACAGGTGACCCCTGGGCATGCAGGTAGGCGCTCAATCCATTGAGCCATACCAGCCAGGTAAATCGTCTCTTTATATTAATGGTAATCATTGCTATGAAGCAGTTGATAAAGCTTTTATCAACTTACACCCCTCCCAGCCTGTAAAGAGGCCATTTCATCATTTTATGCCCAGCAATGTACCTGGACCTATAAAAGACCAGTGTTTGTGGAGTCCAATCTTGCTTTTTGCCTGTCTGCCTACAAGTGTCTATTCTCAGGATCTGGCCTCTAGATGTCAATTTTCCCTGACTGGATTAGGAAGAGAAGTCCCTCTCTGCAGTCCCTGTTTGCAAGGGAGACTAAAGGGTGGGAGAGGGAGGAACTCCAAATCTTGTTTTCTTTCTTTTAGGGTTAGATAAAAGGAGTAAAATTCTCTTGAAGGTCAAGTAAAAATAAAACAAGACAGTGTTTATGGAGCAAGTTCTGATACAGTGCTCCTCAAATTCCAAGTCTAACTCAGAAATGTTATTAGTGATTTGAAAAGGGCTGTGTAGCTAGCTGATAGAGTAAGACGTGAAACCTAGGGTGGGGGAAAAGTTAAGTGTTTGGCTTTTAGCTATGGCGTTTCCATTTCCCAAGTGTTTCAGCTTGGCTTTTACAGTCCCATCAACTTTGTGGGATTAGCTCTAACTCTAGATTATGAAAAACTACATGTCCCCAACACCTTCCTTTCATGTCTGCTTCTGCTGAGCTGGAGGAGCCTCATGGACTGGTGGGGTTTTTCTGAAGTAGAAAATAATGGGTTTCTTACAAACTTTCAAATAATTTTTGTCCCCTGCCCTGAACTGTCACCATGGAAACAAAGAAGTAATGGAGACTTTTCCCCTTCACTTGTAAAGGAGTGTCTGAGGAATGATGTTGAAGCATCTCAGAACCATGCCCTTTTGTTTTGTTTTGTTTTGAAACTATCTATGTTATATGTCCTTGTCCCGAGGGTGGTCACATGTGTATTTTTGGAATTTTATTATAATCACAAACATAACACATGAATACATTCCCACTGAAAAACATAGACTACTGCAGTTAATCTCCCTTGACCATGGTCCATAATCCCTTCTACCTACTTATAGGTAACCACTATTATCAGTTTTGTGTGTATAATGTATTGTCCTGTAGCTTGCTTGTATCATCCAATGAAATGTGGACTTTATCCATGTTGATAAAGGAAGCCCTAGTTCATTTTGAGTGGTAATGTTTTTCCACCATAGAGGTATGCCACATAGGCATATTCTAAGTATCCATTGTATTTTGATAGATATCTATCTAGTGTTTTGTTGTTACAAGCAGTACTGTGATGAGCATCCTGTATAATGTGTGAAACCTGAGAAAATGCCACATTGCTGTTCAGATGGCCGTGTCCATCTCTATTGCCACTGCCATCTTTGAAAGCATCTACCTGACTTGTCAGTGTTTTGATATTATCACACTTTAAAGCTTTGGCCAATCTGATGACTACATTGGCTTTTTATTGTCTTAATGTGCTTCAGGTTATACTCTTTGTATACTGATTATCTGTTTGTATTTCCTCTTCTGAGGAATTGCCTGTCCATTTGTCTGTTGACCATTTTGGGGTTTCTTATTTTTCTTAAGTTGTGATAGTATAAAGCCATTGTTTTAAATCATTACATTTTTTTCTATCATAATGTTTTTCTGTTTTTTTTTTTAATTTCCTAAAGCTTTTTAAGGTTGATAGAATCAAAAGTTCATTGTGGTTCTTGCTTTGTTTAAGAAGACATTCTTGATCTTGAAGTAATAAACAATCTCCTCTATTTTCTGGTAAAATGTACATTATAAAGTTTGACCTACTTATTGTACTTATTTATTTTGGGGCCATTCATTCATCTGGAATGTATTTTGAGTGTGGTGTGAAATTGTAAGGAGGAGGGGTTACTATAGAAGGGCCAGGGCTAGGTTCCCCAAAACCCTAAACACTGCACTCTGGGATAGCTTTATCAGCCTGAGGTACCTTCTGCAGGCCAAGGGAGGTGCCTGGAGGGTTGCCTTTTCCAAAACTGCCCTAGGCTGGGTTAGCCCAGGAGGCATGAGGTAGAACTCTGCCCTTGATTTTTACTCCAAATGAAGAGCAAATGAGCCCAATAGTATGCAATAGTTCATCTTAGCCTTGCTGATTCAAAAAGTCCCCTTGATTACAATCTCATAATCAGAACCTTCCTATTCATGAAAAACAATATTCATTACATTTTTAAAAAGATTTTATTTTTATTATTTTTAGAGAGAGGGGTAGGGAGAGAGGCAGAGAGGGAGAGAGACATCAATGTATGGTTGCCTTTCACCTGCCTCAAGCTAAGGGTCTGGCTGGAGACCTGGCTTGCAACCTGGTTATGTGTTCTCTGATTGGGAATCGAACCAGTGACCTTTGGGTTCACAGGCTGGCGCTTTATCCACTGTGCCACCAGTCATGGCTTCATTACATTTTTTATTGCTCCATTTGAAAGAGAATGGGGGGCAGAGAGAGAGAGAGAGAGAGAGAGAGAGAGAGAGAAAGAGAGATTTGTTGTTTCACTTAGTTATACATTCATTGGTTGATTCTTGTATGTGCCCTGACTGGGGATCAAACCCACAATCTTGGTGTTTGGAGATGATATTCTAACCCACTGAGATACCCTGCGAGGGCCTCATTATCTTTTTATTTTACTTTTCCTATTTTGGAGTTTAAAATAATACAGTACAGTTCCACACACTTATGTAGAAAAGAAGATACTAAGCAATCCACTTCCATATCACCTCTGAGTTAACTGAAATGTTTTGATATAAATAACTTTGGTCATAGCTCAGAGTAGTACAGGGTGCTCACAATAAAGTGGCAAAATTTTAGTAACATAAACAACATACCACAAAAGTGTTATATTTTTAAATAAATTTATTCCTATATGTAAATACATAAACATAGTCATTATTTTTTTAATTGTTCAAAAAATTCTCCATTTGCTGCAATAATAGACTCAATTCAACTTTGGAGTCTTTAGCATACTTTAATGAACTTTTCTTCATCCATGGACATCATAATGTTTTCAATCTTAGCTTTAACAGCCTCTTTATTGGAATGAGGTTATTACTTAACTTGTCTCTCACAAATGCTACATACATAATAGTCTAAAGGATCTGCATCTGGTGAACTAGGCAGCCAGATTTCCTTTGACCAGAATTCAGGAACACTGACATTGAGAAATTCTTGCACCTTTTTGGTGTTACCACGGTATTTCTTGAGACCAGGGCCTTGGGCACCAAGTCCTGTCTGAGGATGGCTTTCTGGTAGCCAGAATCTGCTTTGTCTGTTGCACAGAGACCCAGAAGGACCCCTGAAGTCAGTCCTCAATCAGTGACTGATGGGCATTGGGCTATAAATACTCTACCTTCCTCTCTTATAGATGAGACCACCCTGATGTGAGATCTAAACTGTCCTCAAGGACCTAGTAAGATGGAGTCAAAATTACTATCAGGGGACCTTGCTTGAAACTAGACTTGTCTGAGCCCCTTCTCTGCCCCACTATGGGTGTCTCTTCCTGATAACCCATTTTCAGGATTTAGCTCTGGGCCTGTTTCTGGGGAACCTGAGCCATGATGCCTCCCAAGCTTCCTGCTTGGCCCCCCTCTTTCATCATTTGAGGGTGATGGTCCTGCCTGTGGGTTATTCCTGGAGCCAGAGGCTCTCCCAAGTGGCCCCCACCTGGATGTAAATTCTGCAGAGCAGGAATGATGCCTTTTTGCTCTCCACTCCATTCTCAAGCTCAGTGTGGGCCCTGGCATACATGAGTTATTGAATGAATGAGTGCTCTTCCCTCTCTGTCTTCCTCTTTGTAACTTCCTCTTCATTTTCTTCTAGGCTGGGGTAAATCAGGACATGGGTGGGGGGAGTGGGAGGAGCTCCAACCAGTCCGTTAGAACCTTGGCTGGACATGGTGGGGAAGTAGCTGACGTTGTGGCAGTCACTAAAGAGGTACTGCTCAAAATTTTCAATTTATGACCACCCAAAAATCACCAGTGTGGCCATACATCCAGAATGCAGCTGCTCCTTCATAACTATGGTTAAGTTCTCACTGAGCAGAAACAGCTGATGGCTTTAAAAAGTCACCCCAATGATTAATTTATAAACTGCTTCTACTGACATGGAAGAGACCAACTTGGCTCTGCCTCACGCAGGCTGTGAAAGGCTGGGTGGACCACACTAATATAGGTGCTGCTGACTTAGTATAAATTCTAGAGGCCTAGACTAGATTTATATTTTTTTTCCTAAACTATGTTCAAAGTGATTGATCTTACAGAGCAAACCCTATGATACCACTTTCAATTTAGTGTCTTCTTGGAAAAGAATCAAAATAGTTTTTAAAAGATACATAAAGAGTGTCTATATGTAGTTCAATACATGAAATATGGAAGCAGCTAGTGTGGTATATCTTGAACCAGTCATCGTGCCAAGGTCCTGATTTACTTTACCAGTTGTCTAAGGTCAGTACTGTATTAGATTCTTCAGTGACCTCAGAAGTCATGGATATCACCATATTATTGTCCACCATGTTGAGTTTTAAGATTAAATGACTAACCAAATGAGAGAAGCCCCATGAAGAACGAAGTTCTTCCTGAGAGTTGGCACTAATGTTTTCTATAACCCTGATTAGGTGTATCATTTACATTTTAAGTTTGATTTTTCATTTTTAAAAAACATTTTTAGAGTACTTATTACAAAGCCATGGGTCTACATTGGGGAAGAAAAACAAAAACACAATGTACTCCATCAAATTTAGGATACACTCAATTATAAGATACACTCATTTTATATATCAAGAAAAAGAGTTCCCAATTATAACTACACCACACCCCCGACTATCAAATACACATGATTTTGAGATGATAAAATTTGAAAATCAGTGCATCTCTCAGAATTGAAATATGCTGATATTTCTTCATGGAGCTCGAGTTGAAAAGATCTGAGGTTGTATTGGTCAATCATTAGTATTCTGTTTTGTTGTTCTATTTGTGACAAGCATCCTGCGTGGAAACTAATTTTTTGGAATTTAGAAAATGACATGATCTACAGGCATTCCAGCCTCCTGGGCACCATGTAGTACCCTCTCCAGCTGAGACAGTGCATTTGGGAGGCATTCTGCCATGATGATTGCTAGAAGTCTGGCAAGGATAGGTTCCTGCACAGAGGACAGGCACCTTTGCCTGAGATCCCTGGGAAACACAAAGCTGGAGGCCAATTAGCATGGGAAATGAGGGCTAAAACCTGGATGTGATGCCCTTTTGATCTTTAAGCATTTAGAGGAACTCCAAGGCCTATGTAGTGTGAGTATGGCTGCCACTGAGATCAATCTTGTCCACTTAGAAGGGTTCAGCCACAAAAGATTCCTACAGTTAAGAAAACTATGTAAAATTTAAAGCAAAACAAGTTTTCTTTCAAAGTCATAGCTGGTATGTAAACCTACCTATGAGTCACCTGGGATGTCATTTTGTTTAACTCTTAAGTTTTGATTAAGGCTCAGACTTTATAAGGTCAGCTGCAGAATTTGTGGAAGATTGATATTTGTTTGGTAGAAAAGATATCCCCAAAGGTTTTATTACCCTGTACACCATTAGCTAGGTTTGTATTAGGTTGAACTATAGGAACTTACAATGTTGGAAGGTCAACAATTGTTGAGTATCAGCAATATCATGCCTATATGTAACCTTGCAAAGCAGATGCACAAAGTTGGTTAATTGCAGATATTAGAGCTGGTTCAAGATAGGTTCTTTTGTCTACTGCTATTTACCTGTCTTTATCATATGGATTTGGCTTTAACACCTTGCCAGTTTTCTCCTTAATACGTGAAGTTAATCTTTGACACATACTCACTAGGTATTTGTGTAAGAAATATGCTTTTCACTTTTGAAAGTTATCTCTGAAGTTTATCCATAACTCTGAAGAACTATACATTTTAAGAGGCTTGACAACTGTGTGTCCTTAGCCTTGGGTTAGGGAGTGGAGATGGGTTGCTTAACCTCTCTGGACTTCATTTTCCTCAAGCATTAAATAGATCAATCTTTTTAACACTCTTCTGGCTCGAACTTTTGATAATTGCCAACTGTCCTTTGCCTTTCCAGAATGCAGTGGCATGAATGTTGTAGTCATATTCACTTCCCTTTACCACCTCAAGTTTCCTATAAAACAGTGGTCTCCAATGAGCTTTCTCTAAACACTGGAGGAGAAATAATGACTCATGCTTTCAGGAAGTCAACTGAATGTACTATATATCAACAATCAAATATGAAAACTACTGAATTCAGCATTTCTAATTATAGGAATTGACTCAGGGAAATAATCAGATAATGTAAAAAAGAATGTTCTTGGCAATATCATTTATAATAGTGAACAATGAAAAAAGAATTAAATTTAACAACAGTTGACTCATCAAAAGTGGTAGAGCAATAAACTACAGAATACTATAAAGCCATTAACATTGTGATACTGTTATTTATTAATTGATATGTATGATGTATGCCATATATCAATAGAGTAAAAAATATTAATAAAAGGTATAAATAGATTTTTAAAAGTTGCAAAACAGTATGTATTCTCTGAGCCCATTTATGTAATACATTCATCTATGGGTTTATACAATATAATAGAATTACAAACAGCAAAATTCTGGATGCACCAGCATCAAGAAACTCACAGGGCCCATTTCCAGGTGGAGCAATTAGAGGCAGTACAATACAGGTGATACTCTCATTCTTCTTTATATATTTTTAATTTTTAAAATTTTTAACAAGGAAAACATAGCTATTTTATTTCCCATATTTTATATGGGAAATATAAAAGTAAAAGAATAATTTGATGGGTGGTATTCATATACATAGAGCCTGGAGTTATCACCATGGCAATTAGATAAGTTTTCTTCAGAACTCCTGGGTTCAGCAATAAAAATTTGACTATAGGTGCTTAAATTTACCAAGTGAAAGTGCCAGCAATACTTATATCTCTCATTTGGTGCAGGCCTTATAAGACAAAGAAAATAAGATTTTCTGCTAATATCATGGTCAAGTTTTGAATTACGTTTATTACCCACTAAGGCCCAGGGCCTTGCCATTCAGAGTTATACCTCAACTATTTGGTCTACCTTTTTTTTTTTTTTTTTAATTCAATTCTGCTCTGATCTTGATTATTTCCTTCCTCATACTTGATCAAGGCTTTGTTTGTTGTTGTTCCTCTAGTTCTTGTAGTTGCAAGTTTAGGTTGCTTATGTGAGATTCTTCTATCTTTTTGTAGGTAGGCCTATATGGCTATGAATTTCCCTCTCAGGACTGCCATTGCTGTGTCCCATAGGCTTTGGGCTGTTGTGTGTTCCTTTTCCTTTATTTCCAAAAACTTTGACTTCTTCCTTGATCTCACTGTCAACCCATTGAATGTTTAATAGCATGTTATTCAGTCTCCATGAACTTAAATGTTTTGTTTTGTTTTTTTCCCCTTGAGATTGGTTTCTAATTTCAAGCAATTATGATCTGAGAAGATGCTTGATATAATTTCAATTTTCTGGAATTTGTTGAGGCTTGTTTTGTGCCCTACCATGTGGTCAATCTTTGAGAAAGTTCCATGAGCATTTGAAAAGAATGTGTATTTTGCTTCTTTGGGGTGATCTAGAGCATTGTTCAATGCCACAATATCCTTGGTATTTTCTTTGCTTGGAAAATCTGTCTGTCATTGATAATGGGATGTTAATATCCTTCTTGAAGTCCTCTGATATCTTCCTTACATATTTGGCTGGTCCTATGTTGCATGCATATAGTTTATAAGAATTATATCTTCTTGATGAATTATTCCCTTAAGTATTACAAAATGTCCTTCTTTGTCTCTTTTTATGGCTTTTGGTATGAAATCTATTTTGTCTGATATAAGTTTTGCTACTGCAGCTTTTCTTTCATGTACATTTGGTTGAAATATTTTTTTATATCCCCTTACTTTCAGTCTGTGTAGATCTTTTGTTGTGAGGTGGGTCTCTTGTAGACAATATATATGTGGGTCATGTTTTCTTACTCATTTAGCTACCCTTTGTCTTTTGTTTGGTGCATTTAATCTATTTACATTTAAGGTTATTATTATCTTTTTTTAAAGATTTTTTATTTATTATTTTTAGAGGGCGAGGTAGGGAGAGAGGCAGAGAGGGAGAGAGACATCAATGTATGGTTTGGTTGCCTTTCACCTGCCTCCAGCTACAGACCTGGCTAGAGACCTGGCTTGCAACCTGGTTATGTGCCCTGGCTGGGGAATCCCATTTAAGGTTATTATTGGTAAGTACTTATGCATTGTCACTTTTTCCCCTTTGTACCTGTGTTCTGCTCTGTCTCTCTCTGTTTCTTCATCATCTTAAAGCAGACCCTTTAGCATCTTTTGCAATGCTGGCTTAGTGGAGATGTATTCTTTTAGCCTTCTTTTGTCTGGGAAACTCCTTATTTCACCTTCCCTTTTGAACGAGGGCCTTGCTAGGTAGAATAGTCTTGGTTGCAGGCCTTTGATTTTCATTACTTGGAGTACTTTTCACCATTCCCTTCTGGCTTGTAGTGTTTCTGTTGAGAAATCTGCTGATAACCTTTTATGGAGCTCCCTTGTATATTATTAGCTGTTTCTCTCTTGCTACTTTAAGGATTCTCTCTTTGTCTCTGAATTTTGTCATTTTAATTAATATGTGTCTTGGAGTCAACCTTTTGGGTTCATTTTTATTGGGACCCTCTGCTTTGTGAACTTGTGTGACTTTTTCTGTCATCAAGATAAGGAAGTCTTCTGTCATTCCTTTTTCAAACAGGTTTTCTATACTTTACTCCTCTTCTTCTCCTGCTGATATGGATATTGTTACATTTCATGCTATCCTGAAGTTCTCTTAAAACCTCTTGAAACCCTGGCTGGTGACTCAGTGGCTAGGTGCCGGCCTGTGAACCCAAAGGTCACTGGTTTGATTCCCAGTCAGGGCACATAATCAGGTTGCAAGCCAGGTCTCCAGCCAGATCATAGCTGAAGACAGGTGAAAGGCAACCTTACATTGATGTTTCTCTCCCTTTTTTCCTCCCTCCCTGCCCATTTCTCCAAAAATAATGAATAAAATCTTAAAAAACAACAACAACAACAGAAAACCTCTTCATTCATTTTCAGTCTTTTTTCATTTTGTTGCACTGCCTGGGAATTTTTTTCTAAATTTTTTTTCTACTTTGTCCTCCAGCTCGTTGATTTGATCCTCTGCTTTCTCTAGCCTGCTTTTGATTCCTTCTACTGTGTTCTTCAATTTGGAAATTATATTCTTCATTTCCTCCTGGCTCTTATTGATAGTTTCTAAGTCCTTTTTAATGCTGGTGTAGTTCTCAGTAAGTTCCTTGTAGCTTCCCTGGAGTTCTTTGTGGTTCTCCTAGAGCTGTTCGTAGTTTTCTTTGAGCTCACCGAACTCATTGAGCTTCTCTATCTATCATCATTATTTTGAATTCCATGTCTGATATTGTACTTGCCTCTATTTTATTTAGCACTCTTTCTTGTGATTCCTCCTTTCCTTTGGATCTGGGTTTTTTTTAAATTTGTCTCACCATTTTAGGTGACTCTTCTTGTTTGTTTCTGCCTCTTAGATTGGTCTGCTATGACATCCTATCTTTACAATGTGAGCTTCTGTGGTAGGAGACTTGTGCAATTCAGTGGTGCAGTCTCCTTGATCTCCTGAACTTGATGCTCTTGGGATATCCTTTAGGCTGTTTATTTGGGCTGCCTGGTTGCACTTGGATTTTGGTTGTTGTGCTGCTCTTTGGTGGGTCCTTCCCTCCAGCTACCTGTCACTACCCCCCACCATGTCTTGTATTCTGTTGTAGTGTGTACTTTCTTTACTTCCTAGATCCACCCCTGGTTATGTCAGATCGTGTGCCAGTCTGGGACTATCAGCCTACATGTTGGAGACTACCAGCGATCCACTGCCTTTGTCTGCCTCCTTAAATTGTTAATCCGTGGCACAGTGGACAAGGCGCCGGCCTGCGAACCCAAAGGTCGCAGGTTCGATTCCCCAGCCAGGGCACATAACAAGGTTGCAAACCAAGTCTCCAGTCAGGTCTGTGGCTGGAGGCAGGTGAAAAGCAACCATACATTGATGTTTCTCTCCCTCTCTGCCTCTCTCCCTTCCCCTCTTTCTAAAAATAATGAAATAAAATATTTAAAAAAAAATTGTTAATCCAATCAATCTGTGATCTGCTGTCAGGCCTCAGTCTACCTTTTTTTCCCCCACCCATCTACTCAATTATATGCTAGGGGTTAACTTCTATGTGGATCAAAGTCACTTCTCATTCCAAAACATCACTTACATGAGGACATTTTCTCTCTTTTTTTAATCTAGTTACAAAAAATAAAAGCAAAGTTAAGCTCTAAGCTGTAATTTCTCTGTGCCCCATCACTTCTATTCAACTCACTCCAAATACCTACTAATTTCAAATGCACCAAGACAGCTGGGGTATATGTTTAAAGTAGCATTTCCTTAAATGTTTTTCATCCAACCATTCTAGCAGTGTAGAATGTGAACAGGCATGATTTCAAAACAGTGTTACTGTTCCAATACCACTGCAAACATCCGATAAAACTGGGTTAAACATTTGATTAAATAAGATCACTGTGGACTCTTCAGAACCTTTTAAGATGCTGGTGTGCTATGTAGGTCTCCAGGAGTGTGCAGGATTCCACAGATCTACTGACCTCAGGACTCTTCACTGATGACCATTCTGGAGAGCAGTGTCCTGCAGAAACTCTTAAAGAAATCCTGACATAAGGGGATGCTGACATGGCCACTGGGGGCAGTAACTGGTGTATGTATAATTTAAGATTTGGTTTTTTTAAAAAAGATTTTTATTTCTTTTTTTTTTTAAAGATTTTATTTATTATTTTTCAGAGAGAGGGGAAGGAAGAGAGGCAGAGAGAGAGAGAGAGAGAGAGAGAGAGAGAGAGAGAGAGAGAGAGAGAGAGAAATATCAATGCATGGCTGCCTTTCACCTGTCTCCAGCTACGGATCTGACTGGAGACCTGGCTTGTAACCTGGCAATGTGCTCTGGCTGGGAATCGAACCAGCAACCTTTGGGTTTGCAGGTTGGCACCTTATCCACTGTGCCACCAGCCAGGGCTTGATTGGTGGTAAGGTATTTACTGGGAAATTAAAGATGTGCTGACATCATGGTTGTACAGTATGGGTGGACAGCATATTTGGAATGTGAGTCATAGTCAGCTCACACTTATTAAGAAACCTGCTCCTTTTAGGATACTGGGCTAAATGGATATCAAAAGAGGCATAAGATATTGTTGTCTCTGTCCAGAAAAAGGCTTACAAAGTGACTGAGAAGGTAAGATAGAAAAATAACAAGAAACACATGTCTGCTGAGTGATTAGATGGTAGTAATACTAATAACTTTTGTTTAATTGACCTACTCACTTGACATTCCAGTAAAGCCTTTCTGATCACTTCCTGACTAAACTGCACTGTTGCTAAAGCTGCTTGCCTTTCTCAGTCAACAATTATGGATTGCTGAATTTTGCAAGCGGCACTCAAGTTTAACTTCAGTTCAAGCATGAAACCACCTCAATACACATGCACATGTGCCTTGTTAGGTGACACGTTCCTTATCAAAGAAGTGTTAATATTCTTATTCAGGGCAAGGGAACTAAGGACATGTTCTTTAAAAAGAGATTCCAACATTCAAAAGCAGCATTACTTACACTAGCTAAAAGGGGGCAGCAACACAAACATCCATCAGTGGAAGAACAATAAATAAAATGTAGTATGTACATAAAATGAAACATTAATCAGCTTTAAAAAGAAAGTTAATTCTGACATATGCTACAACATAGATGAAGCTTAAAGACATTAAGCTGCATCAAATAAGCCAGGCACAAAAGGACAAGTATTGTATGATTCCACTTGTATGAGGTCCCTAGAATAGATAAATTCAAGACAAGAAAGTAGAAGGGTGGCTTCCAGGGGCTGGGGTAGGAAGTAAGGAGACATTAACATTTAAGGGGTACAGAGTCTCAGTTTGAGAAGAAAAGTTCTGGAGATGAATGGTGGTAAAGGCTGCAAAACAATCTAAATGTCTTTAATGCCACAGAATTACACACTAAAAATGGTTAAAATGTTAAGTTTTATATTATGTATGTTTTACCACAATTAAAAACAAACCATAATCCATAAAAGTCAGAAAACAGGGTATCAGAGTTTTGTTTTTTTTTAATAGATATGTGCTCTAGAGACAATTTTGGAGGAAATAATTTACAGTAACTCAGCTCCAGCTTGTAAGCCCTGGGCTCCCCTAAGAAGTTAACAGTCATCTGACACAAAGCTCAGGAGGGCCCCAAATATGGAAAGGTGTAACTTCTCAATAGCATCATTTCCATATACTACATAGGCCGAAAGCTGACCCTGGGCTAAGATTCAGACAGTGCCTCTTGATGCCAGGGATAAAATGCAGCTGCCTCAGCCATACCTTTCCCATGCATCAGCCTCTTCTGTTTCCTGATGACATCAAACATTTAGGATGGATATTTTAACATACAAATATGGTCAAGGAATGACCATCCTAGCAAAGGATGCCAGGAATTTTTCTAATGCTGGATGAACCTCCTGGAATCAGATGGCTGGCCGAGATACCAAGGAGGGAAGACACATCTGGAGCTGGAGAGCTGGTGCGGCCCCACATGTCTTTCTTTTGTGTCTGTGTGTGATGCCTGAGTGCTCCCAGTTTTGAGTCAGGGCATTTTGGTTCAGATGAGAAACTTGTCTGTGGTCCATTTGATGGGTGATTGAGGAAGACTCTTGTAGTTAATCCTTTAGTTTCAGAATCTGCCTTTAATGTTCAGTGTAACCGAATTGTCAAAACATATCGTAAGTTTTTTACTCTGAAATAGGTGCAAGGGGCCACAGGATAAGGTAGTAAAACTGAGTTAAAAGGGAGCTCTGCAAGACCTGCAGTTAAAGCTATGGTCATCCTACGTGGCCTGATCCCAAGGCCATAGCTACACACCCATGCTCTGGGCTCAAGTCCTGAGAACCATCTATTTAGATAACATAATTGATGTTTTTCACATCATACATAGGCACCATTTAGAGTGAGTACAGCCATGTTTTTTGTGAACATTCATTAAGTTGGATACTGATGCAACCTCTTTCTGTGTGCATGCTACACTTCAACAAAAAGTTAAACATGTAAAAAATAAAATGAATAAATAGTGTCATGGGTAGAAGATAGAATCATGACACCCAAATGCAGGAGTGAACCTGAGTTGGACCTAAAATGATGGTTAAAAAATACACTAAGGACACAAGTGGGGCAATCAACAAACGACGACTATGGGCTGGAGCACAATGTGGTATCAATGCTTAACCTTTTGGTTTTGATCCTATTGTAGTGATAATGTAAGAGATTGTCCTTCCTCATAGAAAATACACACTAAAGGATTTACATGGGCATGATGGAGGTCTCTACTGCATCCTCAAATAGTTTAGAAAATATATTACATATTTAACTACATATACAGAGATATAATTTAGATGTTTACATATGGGATATTTACATATTTATACAATGCATCTGTGGGACAGAGAGGATGATAAGGCAAACAGGGCAAAATATCAACAATTGGTGAGTCTGGACCTGCATAATGGGTATATAGAAGTTGCCTGTATTATTCTTACCATGTTTATGTACACTTAAAAGGATATAGGACATATGTACATGAAAGTACATAATACAAAAAAATTCCTTGTGCTATTCTTGCAACTCTTCTGTAAATCTGAAATTATATCAATGAAAACCACCTCCAGGGTGAAAAAGTTAAAATAATGAACATAGGAATGAAAGACAAGCTTCCGGAAACCACTTCCCTAATTCTAGGACATCTCCCAAAGCTCATTCTGCACATCTTTTTTTTTTTTTTTTTAAAGATTTTATTTATTACTTTTCAGAGAGAAAAATATGGAACGCTTCATGAATTTGTGTGTTATCCTTGCACAGGGGCCATGCTAATCTTCTCTATATTGTTCCAATTTTAGTGTATGTGCTGCCAAAGTGAGCACTGCACATCCTTATGGTTAGAAAATCTCTCCTTTGGAAAATTCAGTCAGCACAGTTCCTTGTCCTCAAAATCTGTGTCCTTGAGTCCTTGGAACACAAGCCAGAGGAAGTGTGCCTCCGGGGCCCACACCTCTTCCTGAACTAGGCAAGGGCTCCAAGACCTGACCTGCTGCTGACCCCTGTGTACACCAACCACACCCATCAGAGCCTCTTCCCTAGGGCTCCTGTATAGTCAGGCCAATTGAGCTTACTGAAAAGCCCTGGAAAAAACCTGAGCTTACATAGCCCTGGTTGGAAGGCAAGTTTGGGCTCCTGTTACCTATGGAACAGGATCTTGCCTCCCTGAGCCTCAATTTCTTCATCTGTAAAGGAGGTGATAGTAAGTTGGTGGGAGGGTAAAACAGAGCTAGCACAAGGAAACGGTGCCTAGCACATTCGTGGGCTTAGATAGACCCAACCAAAATCAGCCCATGCCAGTGGTTGGTAGGACTGCTGAAAGCATGCATATATGTGCTCAAAAAAGCTCATCTTTGATGGACTCACCCAGCACGTGGCTGTTGTATTTGTATAAATAAAACCATTTTCATTTTATCACAGAGTTAACTTTTGTTTCACTTGAAAAATAAAAATTTATTTTTATTTATGTATCAGTGGTAGTGCCAGGTCAAAATATTTTAATACTTAGAAACTGTAAAAGCACTTTATGTGGTCTATGGGGTAGGGTAGAAAAGGACTGTGGGATGAGTGTCAGGTTAGAGGAGATAGTGAGTGGGGCTCAAGGGGAAGATTATAGAACAGGCTCCTCTGGTGACAGGTGTATTTGTTTTATGTCCCTTAGTAGGTTACAGCAAAAAGCGGGGAGCAGGCACAGTTATTCCCTGTGTGTATTATTTTCTGTTCCTCATACCCCAAGTCCAGCTCTTTCAAATAGTAAATATTTAACAAATGACCACAAGTCTCTCAGAATAGAAAGGAAGGTAGAGTGCTAACATCTGCCTGAAAGTAATTTCTTCCTCGCCAGTTTGATTCTGAAAAGCTTTGAATTTTTAAACTTGAAGCCTTAGTAATAAATGAAGACGTCTTTGGGTTCTGTGAATTGTTCTCAATCCTTGTTCACTTCCATACCAGGAATGACAGACTCATTCCACAGCATTTTTCTAGTTACCAGAGTTATTTTACCCCTTCCCTTTGGTGTCCAAAAATCTTTCTAAAGCTCCTATGTATGGATTATAACAAGGCTTCTTGGATGAAGTTTTGTTAGGTTTTTAAGTGATAGCACTATAAGTGTGATGCATGGAGAACAGAAGAAAGTTGTCCTAACTTTGGGAAAGTCTCAGGAAGTCCATGTCATTTGTCATAGGAAAGGTAAAGAAGTACACTTTGCTAGCCAACTCAACTGATGAAAACAAGGGGCCTTCCCTGCAGCAAGTACCATCCATTGTGTCATTTAGTCCTCACATTATCCTTGTATGATAGGACAGGGACTTTCAGTACTTGAGGAAACTGAGGCTCTGAGAGTTTCTCATGTCAAGGATCTGACAGCAACAAGGATTGGCAACCAGGGTTCCCAGAGTTTTAAACCCTAACATTTCCACCAGTATTTTCTCAGGTCGGTACACAGCTTTGATGCACTGAAAGTAATATTGGGTTTCATTAATTTGAAAAGGTCAGTGTGTGCATTTCTAGAAAGGCCCTGATGGCTGTCCCTAGGATGAACTTACCAGCTTTCTTTCCAACTCTGGGGGCATTTCCAGGACCTATTTCCCTCCCCTCTTATTTTAGCTTTCCTGTATCTGCTTTGGTTCTTAACACCCTTCCTTTCCTCTGCTGATTAATAGAGTGAATATGAGGTTGTTCTCAGTGTCTGGCTGAAGGCTTGACCAGAAGCCAGGACTTCCAGGGTATGGAAGTTTTCCTGGTGTGAGCCAGGGCAACTCCCAGATACCAAACCTAGAGCTGCTGCTCCTCACCTGGGTATGGAGCCACCCTTCCTGAGGAAGGCTCTGACAGTCACTCTAATGTGTGTGTCATACCCAAGGTCCCTGGTGGCCTCTGGACACATTTATTTATTTATTGCTTTGTCCAGCTTGCTTCACATGGGCTTATTCTGTCTTTTACTGTTAAAATGGTTCCAAAATTTAAATGTAAAGAATATTTCATGCAAAAATTAGAAGATAAACATAAAAACCCAAATTCAAATTCAAAAGCCCAAAGGTTTCTAGCTTCTTGAAAATTAGAAACATTGTACTGTTATGATGTTGCTGTCTTCACTTTTATTTTTTTATTTTAAAATTCAAAAAATTTGTAAAAATCATAGTTGTCATACAATATTATTTTAGTTCCAGGTGTATGCCTCAGTTATTAGACATTACATAACTTACTAAATGATAATCCCAATAAATCTCATACCCATCTAATACCATACATAGTTATTAGAATACTATTGATTATATTTTCTAGGCTGCACTTTACACCCCTATGACTATTCTTTAATTACCAATTTGTCTTCTTAATCCCTATGCCCTTTTCACCCCCGCAATAACCCTCCCATCTTGCAACTACCAAAATGTTCTCTATATCTAAGAGTCTGTTTCTGTTCTGCTTGTTTATTTTGCTTTTTAGATACAATTGTTAATAAGTATGCATTTTTGTCATTTTATGGTTCATATTTTAATCTTTTTTCTTAAAGAAGACTTTCAAAATTTCATGTAATACTGGTTTGGTGGTGATGAACTCCTTTAGTTTCTTCTCAGGGAGGCTCTTATCTGCTTTTGATTCTAAACGATAGCTTTGCTGAATAGAGTAATCTTGGATGTAGACCCTTGCTTTTCATCATTTTGAGTATCTCTTGCCAATCCCTTCTGGCATTTTGAGAAATCAACTGACAGTCTTATGGAAGCTCCCTTGTAGGTAATTAACTGTTGTTTTTTTTTTTTTTTTCTTTTCTGCTTTTAAGATTCCCTCTTTGTCTTTCATCTTTTGCATTTTAATTATGATATGTCTTGATGTGGGCCTCTTTGGGTTCATCTTGTTTGGAACTCTCTGCACTTCCTGGACTTATATGTCTATTTCTTTACCAGGTTAGGGAAGTTTTCTGTCATTCTTTTCTCAAATGGGTTTTTAATATCTTGCTTTCGCATCCCCATGATGCGAATATTGGTACTCTTAAAGTTCTCCCATGGGGTTCCTTACACTATACTCATGTTTTTTGGTTTCTGCTACTGGAAACAGCTTGGGTGGGCCCACAGATTAGGTAGGACAGGGTCACAGGGAATCACCAGGTCAGGGCACACTGGGTGAGCTGTGCTGATAGAGACCCAGATAAGGTGCCCACCTATCAGCTCTGTAAGGGACAACACTTAGAAAATTTTCATTTTAATTATGATGTGTCTTGGTGTGGCCCCTCCTAGCTCTCACTCTGATGCCAGACAATTCAGGTCCTCCCCATATGTCCCTGGCTCCTTTTGAGCTGCTATTCCAGTGCTGGAACTCAGAGAGAGTAATTCCAAGTAAATCCATGTGCAGACCCTTTAAGAGAAATTGTCTAGGACTCCAGAGGCCCTCTATCTCTGTTGGTCACATTCCTTTCTGGTTTTTATAGCCAGAAGTTGTGGGGACTTTTCTTCCTGATAGTGGAATCCTGGGCTGGGATGCCTGGTATGGGTTGGGACCCCTCGCTCCTTAGTGGGAACCTGTGCAGCTGAGCTATCCCTGGATGTAGGACCAGCCAGTTCAGCATCTTCACCCCTCCTATCAGTCTCAATGTGGCTTCTTCTTTATATCCTTAGTTGTAGGATTTCTGTTTAGCTGGATTTCAGGTAGTTATGAATGATGGCTGTTCTACAGTTTAGTTATAATTTTGATGTGGTTGTGAGAGGATGCAAGTACCAATTTACCTATGCCACCATCTTACGTTGCTGACTTTACGTGGAACATCTGCTCTTCATTTTGCCATGTCCTCATTATCCCCTACTCTACTCCAATATTGAGCCCGAATGTCAGTTGCCATCTATCCACTTTCACCTAGGTTGGCTTCACTGGTTAATAGTATCCACCTAGCCTCTGTAGGCATCTGGAATTGAGACCTACTATTCAAGCTATTTCTGAAGAACTCTATGAAGCAGGAAGTGTGTTTCAGGAAAGAGTGGGCCCTGCTTCCAGAAACCAGGCTCTACTGGCCCTGACATGTGTTCATTTGTAAACTGGAGACACTCACTGCTGCCCAGATTCAACATTACCTTTGAGAATTCAGTGATAAAATGTAATTATCTTCCAAGTCAGTGGGCAGCAAACCTGTACTGCAGAGGGCCAGAGAGTCAATATTTTAGGCTTCATGTACAATATAGCCTCTGAATCAACTCATTTCTGCAGTGTGGGATGGAAGCAGCCATAGCTAATACATAAATGAAGGGTTATAGCTGTGTCCCAATTATAAAAACAGGTGCCCAGACAGATTTTGGCCTGTGGGTCACAGTTTGCTGACTGTCCTAAGTGATTATCTTATTCTTTCACTCCACTTATTTCAGATACAGTGGACAGGCCTGAACAACAAATAAATAACAAGAGTTTGCAATCTGCCTCCCTTCCAGGTAGCAGTCAAACCTGGCCCAGTGTTTGCTGTGTGGATCCTTAAGAGTTGAGAAGAAAATCATAAAGCTTGAGATTCTAGACAGGCCAAGATGATTTGCACAATAAAAACAAAAACATGGGAGGACAGTCAAAGTAATGGGAGATGACTGCAAGACTCAGGGAGGAGTTCTGAGAGAGTGGAGAGGCACATTTCTTTAGGGAGGCACATGAACAAGGTGCAGAGAAGGACCAGCCAGCTGACTGCAATGATGCTGCTTGGGAGGCTGACTGGTGTCCTTTGAGGTACAACAAGGAAGATCTGAATTGTACTTCAGTTTTCTTGGTTGGTGGATTACAGCCACAATGTTAATGCCCAGCCAAGATTTGTGAAGGTTGCACATATGTTGGATTGAGTCATTCCTATCCTCAGAACCCTTCATAGCTTCCAATTGGACTAATAATGGAATCTCAACTCCTCACCCAGTTGGCACGATGGACCCCTGCTTCCCTCCTTTTCTTACTTCATGCCATTCTCCATACCTACAGTTCAGTTGCTTCCCACCCTGTTTGTTCAGTCTCAGACACTACTCCCTGGCTTCTGTGAGTGCCTCCCCCTTTCATAAGAATGCTCTTCTCCCTGATGCTTTCTTTCCTGAAGAATTATGCTTAAATGCTGCTTCCTTAAGAAGCCCTCCCCAATCATCCACTCAAGCCAGCCTTGTCCCCGAGTCCTGCAAATTCAGGTTTCTCTAATTATTTCCATTTTCCCATCACTGCACCCTCAGTGCCCAGGACAGGTCCTGCCATTATAGGTGCCGAATCATTATAGAGTGACTAAATGAACAATATATGTATAACAAACACATGCATGCATTACACATTTGTTCATTCAGCATTATTTATTGAACACATACTATTAAAAGCCAGATGCTGAGCTAGTCCCAGGTAATACACACTCAGGACAGTGGGTGCTATATGTACATACTTTTTTTTGCTTTCATTTTTTCTACTTCCGGAAGGCCTGCCCCGGAGATAGAGAAACCTCAAAAATGGGTCATTTTTTAATTTTCATTGTACACCATGAATTGTCAACCTCAGCACAATGGAAATACGAAGCTAGATAATTTGCTGTGGGAGTTGCTTGTGTATTATAAAAAGCTAGCCAGTAGTACCTCCACCCACTCTTTGACAACCAAAAATATTTCCAGAGAACTAGTAGCCTCAGCTAAACTAACTGGTTGTTCTGAACCAAGAGCCCTGCATCTTTGAGACCTCACCATCTCAACAGACTCAGAAACAAGCCCAGAATATAGAAGCAGAATGGGAGAAAGGAAGAAGGAAAGGCTCCTGCCATGCTTCCACCTGAACAGAAACATTGAGCACTGAATGAAAACAAACCATTCAGCAAGGCCACTAAGGACCAAACAGAGCATAGACCACTCAGACCACAGGAATAGCTGACCGGCCCCATTCTGTCACACACTGAGTGTTAACTGCTCTTTACCACTGATGCTTCTGGCTCCCTTTACTGCATTGTCTTCTAGATAAAAATTATTCAGCTACTCAGTCACTGCATTTTCCTCACTTCCTGATAACATTCAACTCCTCCCTGAAAGTTGCCAGATAAAATACAGGAGGCTCAATGAAAATTGATAAACAATGAATAATTTTTTAGTTTAAGTATGTCCCAAATATTGCATAGGATATACTTATGCTGTACCTGGAATTCAAATTCAAATGGGTATCCTGTATTTTTATTTGCTAAACCGGCAACCCTTCTTTTCTTAAAATTAACCAGCACAAGCCCAAATCCTATAAGTGCCTTTGAATCCCCTCCTACTAAATACCCCTACATGGTTCTTCTGGTGTGCCCCTGGCTGTGCATGCTAGAAAACCTAATTCTTGATGAAGTATTTATTACTGCTGATCATTTAGAAGAACAAGCTCTACTTTTCGAGGCAGAAAACTTTGAGGGGCAGCCATCTGAAAGGACCAGCTATGGCTGGCCAGTAGGGGAAACATACTAAGGATTACACTAGGTGTAAAGAGCAGAGAAAGTAAATCAGGCTCACATCCTAGTGAACAAGCATCTAACACAGGGACCATACATAGAAAGTGGTGGAGGTGGCATATCTTATTTCAGGGCAGGACAAGGCACAGAGCCCACATTTAAGGCCCAAGGGTGCTGGGCCCCATCTCTATGAAATTCTTGACAAGTTAAAGTACCATGGAACCAGCACAGAATTCACAAACTGTATGACTCTGGGTAAGTTTCATATCCTCCATGTCTGTTTCCTCATCTGCAAACTGGGTATAATGATGGTGTGAAGATTTGGGTTTAAAGTGCTTAAAATGGTGCCTAAAATAGTGTTTGTGAAATTAAGCATGAATTTTATAAAGGAGTTGAATAAGAAGGAAGGCTGGGCTGTGTTTACATGGAAAGGCACCAGAACAGGGGTTTTCACCAAATGCAAAGGACATTTAGCAAAGGACAGGTTGCCTGTTTGCTTTTCTGTTCCTTTAGCAAATGGCAATGTATACTGACAAGAGAGTTGAAGAGCCATTTTCCCCAAACTCTTTGTGGAGAGGGGAGGAGCTGACACTTCTGAATCTTAGCACAAAGAACCTAGAAGGTTAGAGCTCCTATGTGTGGATAAATGGTGATGTCAGGTGTTAGAGGTTGGGGGTGGGGTGGGGATTTTACTTCTGTTTGTTATAGCTGAGTCACCCTGCCTCTAAGAATCTCCACTGGTATGTCTGGGTGCAGTTGTTACCTCAGTCAGTTGGAGAGGAAGGCCACTTTGAGGGTAACTGCACAGAGGATTGCAGGCTCCTTAGGATCCAAGGGTACCTTGCAGGCTCTGACTCCCCCAGATGTGTTGGTGCCATGTCTGGCATTGGACTGAGGTAGGCTGAGGGCTGCAGCATCCCCAGGCTTCCTGAGGGCAGGTCCTGTGGCCCATCACCACCAACTCTGACATCACAGTCAGGGATCACTAGGGAGTCTCCCCTATTGGCCAGGATGGCACAGATGGAGGTTCTTACACTAAGTGCACCAAAGGCAAGAAAGATAAATGGAGAGATCAGGCTCAAGTACTTCAAACACTAGCAAGATAATTGGATAAAGAATAAAAGCTACTCCTCCCTATCCCTATAAGAACTGAGGGCCTGAGCAGGAAGGCAGGATGGTCTTTAAGACAGGTGTCCATAAATCTTTCTTTTTGCACCAGCACCTGTCTCAGAGTTTGGGTTTTGCTGTTAACAGGCAGCTGAACCTATGTTTTGGTTATATAGCCACTTTGAGTGAGTGAATGAAATGTGTGGATGTAGTGGGAAATCAGAAAAACAGAGTATCTTGTCAGATGGTGGCAATAACACCAAGGTTTATAGAGGACGAGTGACTGAAATCATCAAAGTGCTATATCTGAACTAATTGTTGAAACCAAGGGTCCTTATGACTTAGATTGAATTTACTTTTAAATCTCAGCTCCAGGAATCCTCTCTCTTTCCCATCCTATCTCCCTCATTCTCCTCTCCCCCTTCTCCCAAGACTTGGCCTATCCCCTGGGATAATTAGCAACCCCTCCCGCCAGCTGGAGACAGTGGCAGAACCTAAAGGTCAGACATTCTGAACCTCTCGAAGGCTAAAGATAACTTCTTGACCTAAATTATGCTTCTACTCTTGAGCCCTAAGGTGAAATGACCCCATGGCTACTTTCCCATGGGACCAGAGAAAGGGATGCCAGGAAAGACCTCAGAGCAACCCTCAAGACATGATGAAATAATCCATCACCCTTAACTCACAGATCCCAGTATGACCCTGAACACCTGAACAATGGCATCTGTGATTTTGAGCATTAGCTTCCCTTTCTCATGGATGGTATCATTAATCAATAAAAGAAGTCAGTGGGTTTTATTTCTTCACTGCAATTCTCCATGCTCAGTGTTTGGCTCTGCTAGCACTGGGTGGATAAACTCTTCCTTTTCTCTAACACCAGTGCTCACAACCCAGCTGGGAAGGTGATATTATCCCATTTTCCAAATAAGGACATGAAGCCAGGTCTAGAATGCAGACAATTTCTATGCTTTTTGTATAACCCTTACATAATTTATATGTCAAAATGATGCTGGAAGTTAACACCACCTTTGAGAACCACTGCTTGAGGCTGCCTTGCTAACAAGCTCTGGGGGATGCCAATATGGCCAATATGGCCTAAAGATAACTTAAGTCTCTGTTTGGCTTTCCTATGTGCTATTTATTGCCTTGTTGGACTTTAACCAGTTTTGATTTTAACTCAGCAAACTTATTACAGAATGTCTTTCCAAGTCAAGTACAAATACATTATTTGTCAAAGTGTTTTTTGAACAAGCTTTACATCTATTTCCTGGTTGAATAAAGTTCTGATACAAGTTCATTCTAATTTGTATGAGAATCATGTTTTTAGCTTTTAAAAAATTACACATACTTGACACGATAGTGCTTCAACTCTACCTTCATTTCCTTCTGGATATCCTCCTAATTATGAAAACTCAGTTTCAATTAAGAAATATGTAGTTAAGAGAACCAGGGGAATCTATTTCATCGCTGATTTTTTAAAAACAAAGTTTCCTGAAGTAAGTGAGAATGTGTTGATGCCCAATGGGCAACATGTCATCAGAAATAGATGGCCAAAATGTACAGGAAAAAAATTACTCTAAATGAAATTCGTTGCATTTTGGAAATAAGAATAGGAATTGCTGTCCAGGAAGTTCATGGCATCCCTACAAAGTCATGCCATGGGGGACCTGATCTGCATTCTTGAGGTGTTTGGAGAAGATGGTAAAAGCTATGCATATGTATCCAAAAAAAGCCAGCCACTCCTCCAGAGAGTGGCTGTCCCCATGACCTCTCTGCATGGAGTTTCCTGTGAGGGCTCACTGGCAAAGGAGGAAAGGGATCCGAATGGAGCCCTCAGGAGGCTGTGTGTGCGTGTGTGTGTGTTCCACATGAGAAGGTCAGGCCAGGTCTGATTCTCATCTATGCTACAGACACCCAGCCCTGGCAATGCAGCCTCCCCAGTCTCAATGTAGATTCAGTGTAAGCCTTTGCTGTCTAATAGAGCAGCCACCAGCCACATGTGGCAACTGAGCACTTGCAATGTGCCTGGCCTAAACTGGGACATGCTTAGTGTAAAATACATTGGATTTCAAAGGCATGGTAAAAATAATAAGAATGTAAAACACTTGATTAATATTTTAATACTTATTACGTGTTGACATGACAATATTTTAGGTATACTAAGTTGAATAAAATATATTAAAATCAATTGTGTTTCTTTCTTTCTTCTTTTTTTTTAATGTGACTATTAGAACATTTAAAACAAATCTGCACTGCTAAGGCCTTTCCAGGTGTAAGTGTCTAAGAATAATTTATTTATGGAAAACAAAAGACAAACACTGATGTCAGGTATGCTTTGCAACATTATTATGAATAGCTATGGATATGTCAGTTGCTCTAACCAACTCTCTACTATTTTGTTTCCACTGTAGGGTGCTTAGTTTTTTCATGGTCATAGGCTGGTATAGGGTGCCTCCCTGCATACTTGGAATGGAATGTGATGATGTCTATTACCTGTTCAGGAATCATGCTGGGAGATCAAGGGCATAACACTTCCTTACATCTAGGACTTTTAAACATCCATGGGTCCACGTAAGGATTTATTCAATGAAGTTATTGACTAAAATGTGATTTTAATTCCATCCAATATTTTTCAAGCCCCTGCATCTCTGTCCCCTGTTATACAACAGTGAATTACCATCCTTGGCTGTGCATGCAGAACATGACTCTCCATACAAAGAATGGTCTGAAAACTCATATGCCAAAATCACTGAGGCCCACCATGTGCAGTAGTACCAGTTCCAGATCACTGAAAATTTCCCTGCAGGTTGAATTTTTGAAAGCAGAATAACTTTTCAAACACCAAGGAGAGATGGATAGTTTAGAGAAGTCCGCTGGGGTAAAGTGAATCATCATTCCTGGTTTATCTGTTTTGTAGAGTCAGATTTTAGCAATTAGGTTTCTTTGAAGTAAGTCTCACGCACTTCTATTCTTTATGGCGCCAGAGAGCATTCCTATGGCTTCTCTGAACCGTAATAATGGGCTTTCTGTTTCTGAAAGACAGATGTGATGTAGCTGTTACACAAACTGTGCAAGATGACCAGGAAGAGGATTTCCCAGAGCCTCTGCTGCTGAGCTGGGCCCTGCAGCACCCTGGGTAGTTTGTGAGTCCAGGTTCAGGGCATCTCCCAACAGAATGAGTAATTTGGAGGCACAGGAGAGCAGGGTCCCTGGAATCAAAACACATTTCTTCTTCCACTAGCTGTTTCCCTGTCCCTGAAGCAAAGGGAAGCAGGAAGCAGGCACTTAGAAAGAAGGAACTCTATCAACCTGTAGGCTGATGAGGGCAGGCCACCCCAGGCATTCCTGTGAGAAATTAGAACTATTGATCAACTTCCAATGATACTTTCTGGCATTGTTCTCTGCCATAAGAGGATCCTCCTCAGGGTCAGGGATGTGGCACCGAAAAGACAAAACAAATCCCTCATTGCAGAGTCCAGAGTTATGAGTTAAAGTTTACTACTTTGGGGCCACAGCTAGACCTTCATACAATGTATTTCTATCCCAATTTTACCTTCAGACAAAAGTAAAGGTAGATACCAGCTCAGCCATGGGAGCTCTACTGTCAGTAAATAAAGTGGGTATACGGTAGTCTGGAAGGGTAGGTGGGAGCCTGATGGGGAGAGGGAAGGTGAGAGTGGAAGCAGGGTGGGCAAAGCCTACAGTGCGGGCATCAGCAGGTTTGGGCCATAGGAAAAGGCCCAGGACGGTGCAGGGTAGGATAAGTGGAAGAAGAGTTGAGAAGGCGGGGACACAGTCTGAAAGTCCTGGAAGGTGCTGACCTGGTGCTGGGTCCAGCATGGGCCAGAGTCTGAAAGCAGGTAATGTGTGTGGATGGAATGGTTCAGGAGAAAGCAAACACATGTTCGGTGATTGTGCAGGTGGATTATGAGCACTATCCACAGTGCCCACAAATGAAGGAGCAAGAACCTAAGTAGGGTGGTAATGTAAGAAAGGGAAGAAGGGTGTAGATTTTGGAGACTTGAGGGGGATTTGCCAGCAATGGGCACCTGGATGGTGAGGGGGCAGGGGTGGGATTCTGGAAAAGGAGATCAAAGATACTTTGAGCTTCTCTGCCCTAGTGCAGGGCCATCTAGAACCTTACCAGCCTAGTTAATGTTTTTCTTATACAATCTCTTTCACCCAACACACCCTTGAAATCTGACAGCAATTGGTGTCTACTTCCATTAAGTAGGTGCAGGTGACTTGGCCTGCCTTGTCAAGGGCATTGCCAGCCTCCCCCATGTGCTTCCACAGAGACCTTATAGAGCAGGAAGATACTATTTCTCACAGGTGGGTGAGGAAAATGAACAACGGCACTGGAAAGAACTGTGGAGAATGTGTTTGTCTGGCAGCATAGGATTTCTGTGGCTAGGGTTCCAGGATATAATTCTGTATGAACAATAACCGTAGGCATTATCATTTCCCCAGACAGCTCAGACAATGAGTGCATTATCCACAATTCCTGTATCCTGCAACTTATCTGAATCATTTCCATGAACTAGGACAGATGGGAAGCCACAAATTAAGGCTTGCTTCTAGTGGTTACCAACTCTGGTTTAAATGTACACAAACTTGATGGGGGAACATGATGATGAAAAAGAAGTCCAGTGATTGCCTTTCAATTATCTACACTTTACACAAAATCACATGAGCCCTAAAACCAAGAAAATTCTAACAAGCATGTCAAATTCAAGTATGAGCTAAGACTATAACCAAGAATTTTTATGCTTTATGTTGTATGTGGACAACAGCACTGCAGTAGGTTAAGAGTCACTCCAGAATTTAGTTCTACCCACTTCCCTAGATAACATAGTCAATCTCAGCTCATAAATCAAAAGCCACTTCCTCAGGAAAGATTTCTTTGGAACCCTGATTTACATTATATATTCTCAAAGCCCCTTTTAATTCTCGCATGAAGTATTATTTTATGATTTATTGGTATGGGTTTAGTATCATGATTATTTATTAATCTATTTATCATCTTTCTTTGTTATCAGACTGAAAACTCCATGAGGTCAGGATGGCTTCTGGTTTTTCTCTCCTGTGTACCTAGTACAGAGCCTGGCTGATCATAAGTGCTCAATATTTAAAATATAAGAAGCATAAGGAATAAAAGAAGAGGCAGCGGGTCCCCAAATGTGCTGAGTGAAAAACCATCTCAACAACTGAACTAAAGGAGTTTCAAAATGAATCTCTAAAGAGTCAATAGTAAATGTCCAAAAGGACAATTTACTTCATCCTTGCCTAAATTATAGGATTAATAATAATACTTATTTAAATTGTGATTAATTATATTATTCCCCCCAAAATGAATTTCTGATTGTCACAGAAGAATAACAATGTCTATAAAGAAGAGCCCTGGCTGGTGTGGCTCAGTAGACTGAGCACTGGTCTGAGAACTAAAAGTCACTGGTTCGATTCCCAGTCAGGGCACCATACCCAGGTTGCAAGCCAGGTCTCCAGCCAGGTCTCCAGCTGGAGGCAGGTGAAAGGCAACCATACATTGATGTTTCTCTTTCTTTCTGCCTCCTTCCTTCCCCCTCTCTCTATAAATAATGAATAAAATCTTTAAAAAGAAAAGGAAGAAAAGAAATACAGTTGACCTTTGAACAAAACGAGATTAGAGGAGCCAACTCTAAGCAGTCGAAAATCCACATCTAACTGTTGATAGCATCAGCCCTTCAAATCTGCAGATTTAAAAAACCTTGAATGGAAACTAGTATTTTCAATCTGTTGTTGGGAAACTGTGGTTGGGAAACCCCTGGATACAAAGGGGCAACTGTATTTATTGCAAAAAATCCACATATAAGTGAACCTAGGCAGTCCAAGTTCCTGTTATTCAATTTTAACTATATAATTTGCATGGAGCATCTAACTAAAATAGATTGCAAACAACAACAAAACAGCGAATACCAAGTTAAATAGAGTAGGCCACTTTGCTTACATTTTCCTCAAGGGCATTTGACTCAGGAGAGACAGACTAGTAGAACTTGCCCTCAGCAGGTTCAGGAAGGCATCTCACCTTTTGTTTGATTTATTCTTTCATAGGACATAACCCAGAAATATAAGTTAACTACCTTTAACCTGATGTTCCACTAAAAAAAAAAAAAGAAAAAAGGATTTTCCTCAGGAATGTAGGAAAAACTTGGTCTAACAAGGCCCCTTCCTAAGGAATTTTCAAAGGCAATTTTCACTATACTTGATTTCCTCATTTTGCCTTGACTTTAACGTCTAACTACTATGTAAGATTCAACCCTATTACATGTCCTGAGCATAACATGGTAATTATGAACTAGCCAGTATTTAAGCTGATGTAGGCAGTGCCTTGGGTTAAGGAGGATGAAATAAATATCTCAGCCTAAAACTGAATCCAAGAACTGGAGATGAGTCAGGAGCCTGCCTGGTGGGGTTAGCACCTGGTGTACAGGAGACTTGAGGAGCCTATTGTCTGCTTTGTACGGTGGATGTTACACAAGTTTGATTTAAATTGAGTAATCTGATTGAGAATTGTGACTCTATGTTCACATACCTTAACTATTAGCACTGAGAATCGAGACCATCTGTGTCAACAAAACTATTTCTTCTAGGATACTTTTGCCCAGAAAGTTAAGGCTATAAACCAATAAATAACTTTACTGTTTGCTGTGGGAAATTCCTACAGAACAATCTGTTCTGGCAAACAGTTAGCTCACCTGGGAAAACAAGCTTGCATATCAACAATGGTTTACTTGCCTGGACTCAAGACCCTTGTTTTGCTGTATGTACCAATCCTGAACTATTATGCCACAAACTTTGCTGAAACCCAGTCACTTCTGTACCTTGAAAAATATAGCTAGCCCTGGCTGGTGGCTCAGTGGATAAGGTACTGGCCTGTGAGCCCAAGGGTCGCTAGTTTGATTCCCAGTCAGGGCAGGTAGCCAGGTTGCAGGCCAGGTTTCCAACTGGGTCCCCAGCTGGAGGCAGGTGAAGGGCAACCATACATTGGTGTTTCTCTCCCTCTCTGCCTCTTTCCCTTGCCCTCTCTCTGGAAATAATAAAATATTAAAAAAAAAAAAAAAAAAAAAGAGAGAGAGAGAAATACAGCTAAAAGGACTTGAACCTAGACTTCTAAAACCCTACAAATCTGCCTCCCAACCTCCCCTTGCTCACATATGAACAGGATTGTGTCCTGGCTGTCACCCTTAGCACAGTCAGCTTACTGAATTTAGATTTCTTTTATCAACAGGCTCTTCCAATGGATTTTTTTTTTTAAGTCCATAATTGACACAATAAATCAGGTTTGGTCTCTTGGGAGTAGGAAGCATTTAAATGTAAGTTACTACACACTAATAATCCATCAGAATGGGAAAATGAGTAAAATTTGACAGTTTTTCTGACAGAGGAAAAATTGTCAGTTTTCCTCTGTAATAAAGTTGAGGTTTCTATATCATTCCTCTTTTGAGGAAAGATCTGGTGCTTGAACATCTGCCTATGATAGATTTCAAATGCAAAATTTACCCCCACTTTTCTACTCTTTTACATGATTCTGTATTTTCCAAATTTTCTACAATTATTACACATTATTTTGAGGATGAGTGAAAGGACATGGAGCAAAAGCCATAAGGAGGAAATTAATTCTGAAATATACAGTAGGAATGACCACCAAGTCTTCATTTAAAACATATATACACAGAGAATACATAAAATATCCATTTAGAATCTTATCCCTTTAAGCTAACAAGGTAATTTTATCCCACTGACATTAGCATGCACATAGAAAAGTTGTAGTTTTAATTATTCTGCCTTGGTTCTCTCTTGCCTGATCATAAGAGACCTCTGGGGTATTTGATAAAACATACCAGTAAACAACATTCAATCAGTTTAGGGCAAGACCCAGGAATCTGTTTGTTGCTTTTTTTATTTTAATGAGAAATAAGTGATTCATACAATCAAGCAAAGTGTAAAACAGGGCCAATAGCACTGATTCACTGGAATGCAAAATCCAGCTTCCATGTAAAATCATCCAGCTAAAAAAAAAAAAAGAGCTAAGCAGTTGACATACGGATTGTCTCAACTGTCTTACACATACAATATTATCTCTTTGTGCCTGAGTCCTGGACCTGTCCCAAAGTACTAACTCAACAAAATTCCAACTACTGTCAAGCCTGGTAACAGCTCGCAGCTGGGTTCGGACGAGCTCCCCAGCCAGAGACAGCTCACAGAGCAGGCTTCCCCTGCAGTTCCCCCGAGCGCCTGCAGCTCCTCAAGCAGCCCAGCAAAGGGAGTAAGCTGCTGTTTAGCAATCTCATCCAAGGCTTCCTTTTACCTTAAAGAAACTTCCACGCTTGTCCAGACTGCGGGCACCCATGGTCCAAGATGACATTTCCTATAGCGAGGCTCTACTGCACGCCTGGGACTCCTGAAGGTAGAGACATATTTAATGGTTAGTCCAGCCTGTAGGAAATTCCTTTCTAAGCCACAGAACACTCACAACAACAGTCCTGCCAAGATCTTTTTCCGTCAACAACATAGTGCCATTTATTTCCTACCAAAGCCCTTCCATTTCCTTTTAGGCTGACTTCCTGCCTCAGACAGCACAGTTCCTAGACTTTGCCCCACCTCACCACCCCATGCCCCACTTTTCCAGCTGAAGGTCTCTGGGACTACAAGAAAGCATAATGATTGCTTTGTATGTTTGCTTAACCTCACACACAAGTCTCAAAGGGACCAACATTAGATGTCACCGTAAGCTGATCCAAAGCCTATGGACTTTGTGTGGCTGATCACAAAGGGACAGAGGAAGAGTGAGACCTTGCATGTCCCAGGAAATCCTGCTGGAATGAGATGAGATCATCCTTAGCTCTGTTATTCCTCTCCCCCAGGCATGGTCAACACAAGGGCATGGGGAATAAATCCCTCTATTTTCTCCTTAGAAATCAAAGAATGGGGTGAAATTCCAAATCCCTTTCCAGAGGTCAATTTGTATAAGAAACAGATGTAAACAGCTCCATGATAACCTAAGGTAGGGGTGCAGCACTTAGGAATGTGGAGGGAAATTCAAAGGTATGATGTGATTCTGAGTAATAACACTGGCTATTTGAGCTTGGAATTTCCCTCATTCAAACATTAAAACCCAATACTTTTCTTCTTTGTCACAAAGCCTGCAATGTCTACTTGTACGTAAAAGACATACACATCCAAGTATTCTGGCCTCCTCCCAACCAGTGTGCATTGAGAGGACTTGGGGAGCATTCCTAAACCTTCCTTAACCTGCAAGGCTGGACCTGCAGCAGTTATAAAACTGCACTTTCACTTCAGGTCCTCCAACTGTGACCCACAGGTGGAGGACAATAAAGAAAATATGTATTCAGTAAATACACCTCTTCAATATTGAGATATTTAAAGGCGTTTGGCTCTGGGGATGGAGCTGGAGGCACTGAAGTCATAGTGGCTGCTGCCAGTTTGCCGAGGCTATTTCATTGTTAGCTGAGGAAAGTGCCAGCAGTACCAAAGGGACATTTCAACAATCGAAAAAGCATAATTACTTTGCAGAGAACTGCTTCCCTGTGAGTGAGCGATGCTCTTTGGAGAAAGGCTCATTTCAGCCCCACGATTTGCCTCTCCATTCACATACAAAGTGGCTAAAACAACCCGGGATCCCGTCTACGAAAAAATATTAATGTAGTGCACACCCACCCCTCCTTCCAGAACATTCACCATTTTAGTTATTTCTCCACTCAGTCACTTTAAAGGTTCAGAGGTGTCTTTCCTGTGTTTCTTTCCACTTGCAATCCCACTGGATGAAGGCCAGTTTCCAAAAACCTCTTTAGAAGACTGGTGAGCTTTCCACTGCAATTCCGCTGGTGCCAGAGGTTCAGGTTCTCAGGCTTGGCAACTGAATGGGGCCCCAGCTCCAAGGCCTTTGAAGTTAATCACTTACTAACAAAGTCCACAGATTGAAGTGGCTCCAGAAAGAAACGCAGCGCTGTGTTTAGAACTAAGAGCAGAACGGGAATGACTCTGTAACCGATTCGACCCAGAAGCACACAAATAAAAAAGTACACTTCTTGAAACAGAGCCTAATGTCTGTAATTCTTTTTCTTTCAGACGTTTTCTCAGCAAGAAATCTGACATCGCGCAGCAGTTCAGAGATGGCTCAGTGAGAGCCAAGACTTCATTCCTCATCCACTCCTGCATCTCCTTGTGCTGAAATTTTTGTATACAAATCCTTTCTGATGAGCCACAACAGGCTTGGAATTTTGCCTAAAGCAATGGAGGAGTTTGGATTCCATAAGTTTACTAGTTTCTATCAGTTGCCTGAAAAATGCATGTGTGCCCTTCAGCTTCAGCTGTCCTCAATGAAACATCCACTACGGATTCCTTGCAGGGCAGGCAGATGCATCTCATTTCTTTGAGAAGATGCAGGTTGCATCCGCTCCTTCTTCAAAAGGCTGCTCCAGGATGGAGATGCAAGCAGGTGATAAGAACAGGTTGCCAAATGCCGCAGCAGGTCCGTCCCACAGTAGGAAATCCAAGTGGACGACACATCACAGATTATTTTAATTTTTAAAAATAAAATGTTTATGAGCCCAAAAGAAGTTTCAGATTATGGTCTTTCCTATTGTAGCAGTAGTTTCCTTTCCAAACCATAACCTTTAACACCTTGGCTCAATATGGACAGAAATTTAATAGAATTTAAAACAATTACTTCTTCACATTCATGGTTACCCACCCACACCTCCCCTGCAGGGGTTACACTAGCAGCTTCATCCTAAAACCACCCCAGAAATGGGTCAGACTAAGAACCAAAAAAAGGTACCGTAGTTTGAGAGGCTGTAAAATTCCTCCAGTCAGACGGTGAAGACTTGCTCCTTTACTGGTTTCCCTTGAAGTTGTAAAGCAGATTCTTGAAAAACCAGCCTAGTGTGTCCAATGGATCTTTCCAGATGCTAGCTAAAAGCTAGCAAAAAAAAAAAAAAAAAAAAAAAAAATTCCTAATGGGACTAAAGGACACTGCAAACATTTTGAAGCTGCCAAGCCTCTTCAATAACACCACTGAAGGAATGTAAACGAAGCTGGTTGCTTCAGTTGTTAAAGGACAAAAGCAGGAAGTGATTATACCTCACTCTCCAGAAATACCAGGCTCGCTTAGATCGAGCTATGGCTTTCCATGAGGCCCCAAGAGCTACTGCTGAGGTGAAGGTCTATCCTGAAGTTTCAGCATAAAGGACTCCCTGGGTCACCTGGCCTGCCTCTGGGCTGTTCTGGCTGCTGCAGAGCAAGATCATTCACACCTGGCTTTCCTGCCCATTCCGCAGAGAGCCACCGACACAGGCGCTGGATCTCTGCTGCCTGGACCTTGGCTGCAGGCTGGCGGAGAGGGATAGGAACACCCAGTGTTCAGTTTCTGATTCACTGATCTCTAGAGCTGGGCTGAGCCACACTGGCACTCTTCCAACTTTTGCTGGCCACAGACCAGATCTTGGATGATAGAGGGTCTGAATTCAGTCCTCCCCCTTCCTTCCTCTCCCCTTTCCTCCCCTCAGGCCTTGATTTATTTAGTCAAATTATACCTTTCCAATTTTATTTGCCTGAGATCACACTTGCAAACAGGAGAAGCAGCAGTAATTTACATTGGCATTCACCACTCACAAATCGAATTTAAAAGAAATGTAGCTTATTCAAGTCATCTCCATGCTGCTGTGAAAGTTGCCATGAAAGCTTTCTCATCACTGCCTCTTTCCTTCTTTTTTCTAGTGAGACAAAGTGGACTTCAGTCCTTAGTCAACAAGATCTCGTTATTATAATTATTTTCCAGCCAAATTGACTGAAGTAGGAGAAAGTGACTCACCACTGGAGACCTGTCAGGTCAAGGCCAATCTTAAGAAATGCATTTCACTTTCTCGCCTGATGACAGCAGGTCTCTCTCTTTAGTGCTTTTTGTGTTTACTAAGAGAGGTAGAAGCAAGTAAGTGGCTGTGGCTGTGTCTGGTTCCAAGGCAGGTCTCTGAATATTTTCATAATTTTCTTTATATTACCACAGTTTTTACAAGTTGAACAGAAAATCTATTCCAGGCTCTGGCTTGACAATTCAAGTTATGTGAGTTTTTATTATTTTTTCTTTAAGCATCCTGTATCACTTATTCAGTACATACTTTCCCTCAGACAATAGTCAAACATTTTTTTTAATTAAAAAAAAATAGATCATGGAAACCATTCCAAAGAGAAACTAATTTGTCGAAAGTAAGAAATGAGAAGCAAAGAACTGTATTCCCAGCTCCCTCACTCAATAACTGTGTTTTTAAATAGAAGTAGGGACAATGCTCAGTACCTCAATTTTTCCAAGAATAATCAAGGAAAGTAAATTTTCTCTTTTATTAGCAAGGTGCTCAGTGGTGAAATTGCATTTCTGCCATTGACAGGATTGGCCTGCACATAGATTTAATTCTGACAGAAGTCTATCCCTTCCCTCCTTGAAATACTGGTGTCTCTGAGACTCTCATCTCATCCATGCTGCAGGAACTCTGCAGGTACCCATGTACCAAGGTGTAGACACTTCAATCACAGGCAATGTGCACAGCCCTGTTAACAGGTGGACAGTTCTCCCAGCTATAAATTCCTTTTTTTCATGGGTAAGAAACTGCCTTTCTTCTCTTACCTCTCATCCAGTGCCCTCATTTTACCTCCTGGTAAAGAGGTGGGTCCCCTCTTCCATATCCCAGCAGATATCCCTATTCCTCCCTTGAATGACAATTCTCCTGAGTGTGGCTCTGGCTTTAGGCTGGGGCACTCTGTCCTTCAGTTAAAAAAAAGGAAGAGGGGGCAGGGGCTGCTATCCCCAAAGTATTTTCTTTTGGCATTTCAAAAGTGTGTGTTTTTTCAACCTTCCTCACTTAAAAGCTCCTTGTGTTAAGTGGTCACATACCCTGCACATATAACTTCATGCATACAATGCAGAAGCTTCATAAGCCATATTGGATCTTAACTTGAAGGAAATCATGGATGAGAATCCACACACTCCTTCCTCAGAGTTTTCCTTAGGGTCTACTTGTCAACCCATGAGCACTTGACTTTAGCGCTTTCTTTTTGAAGGCTCTTTGGCCATGATAGTTAAAACACTTATATAAATGATTAATTTTAATTAGAGACTCCAGGAATACTCTATTATACAGTGTGTATTTTACGCTGAGCACGTCTCAGATTATACTAGCCACACTTTAGTGCTCTATAGCCACCTGTGGCTAGTGGCTGCTATATTGTATAGCAAAGTCCTACATTGAATCTAAACCTTCTCCTTTTACTGAGGCCCAGGAGGGTACCTATAGCAGGGATGTAAAACCCCCACCCTACTTGGCCTCCTGAGGACTCCACTCTGGTCCCTTTCCTTTTTTTCCAGTGAGCCCTCCCAGGAAACCCCACCTGATCTGCTTCCTGGAGGTGTTTGGAGCAGATGGTGAAAGGCATGCTCATGTATCCAGAAAAAGCCAGCAACTCCTCTGGAAAGCTACTATCCACATGACCTGTTTATTACTCTAATATTTTTTTTATTTTGTTAATTAACAGTCTATATCATTTTTGTGGAGCAAAAAGTAAGAACATACACAAAATCCAAATATCTACAGAAAAATGTCCTGTTTAAGAAGATAGATCTCATGTTAAGTGCTCTTACACACAATAAATAAAATAAAATAGAAATGTCCTAGTTTAAAATGTCACAACAACCACCTAACCTCTATAAAGGGGGGTAAAAAAAAAGGAGGGGACATTATTTCTATATAACAAACTAGCCTTCTAGGGCTTATATTGCCTAGAATTTCATGCACTAAATTTTCTGCTTTTTCCTTCATTTTGATCCTGTAGATGCTGCTGTCTTTCCAAATTTTCTACTTCACCATTTGAATGTTTACCTACCTCTTTAATCAGTAATGTGCTGAAAAATGTTTTACAATTGGCTATCTGGGGTATAAAAGCCCAAAACTTTTAGTATTTGTCTTTCCTGTGTTGTAAACATTCTCATCATGGGCAATTTCAAGCTACCAAGGTGGCATCAACAGGCTTGCAAAATTCATGCAAATTTATTGAGCAGATTAGTGAGCAAGGAGAACTGGCTGCAGTTCACCACTGCATTTCATTCACCCATTCTAAACCACATGGTCTCTGAAAAGATTGCTTTTATTTGGTTCTTCATACACTGAAGTAATAAAAGCTAATAAAAGTAAGAAACTAGATCTCTAGACTGAAACCAGTACTTTACCCACAAAACCACATTATTTGTCTCCAGTAAGACGTGAAATATTTCCTAATCATGTTAACCAAGTTAGATGATGCCATCAGGGAAACCTGAAGGATACTTGTATGCTCAAGTGTGTGATTTCAGACTTAGTAGGTTGAAGAGAAGAGAGCATCTTTCTTCAGTCAATCAGATATTGGGGATCTTGTGTTCTTTATTCATATTCAGAGTAGTATCTTCAATACCTTAAACAGTACCTGGTGCATATGTGCTTGTCAAAGGTTTGTTGGATAAATAACAGTATGAAAGACTATACTTTCAGGGATCATTTCTATATTTCATTAAAAAAGTGCATGAGATTTTACAGAGAAGCCATCTAGGCTGACAGGAATGGTTTTTAAGGAATGGCATTTTAAAAGCACATGATGACAGAAACAACCAGAGCTTCAAGAATGATAAGGAAAGATCTAATGCCACAAACTCACAAACTATGCTGCTGACCTACATACTTTGCTAGGAAAACATTTTTTATACCACTTTGAAACACAAAGATATTGGTTTTGGGAGTCCACTGGTTCTCTTGGTGGTGGAATTTTTTCTAGAATCTGACCTGGAGCTTTTTCTTTCTCTATAACATACAGACCCACTGTGCTCTCTGCAAGTCCCTAGCTAGTCATGTTTCTCTGCTCTTTCACTATTGCACAAATCAGAATCCTAGAAAAGTTTCCAGGTGTGTTTCCAAGCCATCAAATTTTTATTAGAGACAAAACAAACAAACAAACACCCCAACAAACAAAAAAATCCACCAGACAGATGCAAAACTCCCCATGAGAAAATGGATTTCACGTTTGTGCCTATACTTGCACCTGCATGTTATGGGGATTACAGCCTTAAAATTTCCATTCCTATACTTAAGAAGTGGGTCGGAGAACAGTAGAACAGTTGGGCCTCTTCTGAAGAATGTTCACCTTCTAAGCCTGTAGATTCCATGGGGGACAATCAGTAGAAGCACATCAACCTACGTCCAAAGAGCACAATGCAATACCTTCTCTATATAGTAAATGCCCTATTAACATGTATTAATACTATATTGCAGCTAAAAATCCAGAAATTATCAAGGGAGATGTATAAAGAAACAGTTGCTCTACAAAATATTTTAAATATTTTATATGCCTACAAGAGTCATAGAAACTTATACAGCTCAGTGCTGCTTTCAGGGATATCTGCTTGCCATTACCAAAAAGGTGGCTTTTCTGCCCAAAGTTGTCCCTCAAGAAGTTGAGGCATGGTTCAAAGTCACTTTGTTGTTGAATGGCATTCATATCTTTTGCTGGGAGAGACAAGTACATATGATTGGAGTATTTCACAAATCCAGATTTATACTCAATTTTGTGCAGGCTACAACTAACAAAGAGTTTTTTCAAAACTCTCAGATTCTCTTTGACCCTTAGGGTGTCCCTGTTTGTCTGCCCCCTCCTATCCTCTGGGGTAGATGTCACCCCTTTCCCACCAGGAATATAAGGGTGAGCACAAACTCACATCTGAGTCAATGATAGATAGGTTTGGGGTTAGATTTCAGGAAAAAAGAATAAAGGACATGTGGTCAATGGGCTCTCCTGCCTACCAAGGGGATGCTGGATGGACACATATTTTCAGGGCCTGGCATAAAAAGACCAATGGAGGCTCAGATACTTTATATGTAAATTTTTTAAAGTAGTAATCCAGACTATAAACTGTTAACTAAAATATACTCTGTTTCCTAACATGGCAAATGTACCTTTATAATGGCCAGTTTCAATGTAAAAATTTCAGATTCTTCAGTGCTCTGTGTGGTACATGGGGAAACGGGGTAAAGAAGGCACAGAGCTGTCACCCTTCTCTTCTCTAAACAGTTCTATGGCCACTGCAGCCTTCTTGTGAAGTACTGTCCATCTTGCATTCCCTCCCAAACCTTCTAGCATGTGTAGGCAGTACACGTGGGTTTTGGGCACATGGGCAGGAATGCCAAAATAGGTGCATGTGGAGAAAGAAGGGGAAGGGAATGTGGGCTCCAGGTTGGCACAACCTTTGGCCCACTAGGCTTCTTTCCATGGGGGAGGGTTGAAGCTGAAGTGGGACAAACGGCAAAGCCCAGGGCAGAGGCCCTTTCTGCACAGGTCTTAGGGCACTATTGGGTGGGCACTTGGATTATTTTAGGGCTCATGAGAGAATACACACAGCTTCCCCTACTGCTTTTGTTCTTCTCCCAGTGTCATCAATCTTGGTTTGCAGAAATGTAAAGATTAGTCACCAAAGGCCCTGGTTACACTCTTGTGGCACTTGGAAAAAACAGATGGGCTTGGACTCAACAGTCCTAAGGCCTCCTGATTCCTTTCTTTCTCTTTATTCCAATTTAAGAGGTCATGCTCTCTCCTTTAAAGCACCCCAGCTACTGTGCCCCTTCCTCCACCTCCTTCAGTCAATTTAAACACTAAAGCCCCCTTTCACTATGGATCTACCAATTTAGACCTCCTCCTCCAATCTTGTCTTAATCCTAAACCAGCTACCTTTCCCCTCTCAGCATCCTCCTCATCTTGAGGTCAAAACATACCCTCAAAGCACTGAAAAAATACCTCAGTCCTGGATCTTAGATCAAGCCCCCATATGCACACTTACTTTGGGTCTGGGGATATTTTATGACCGTCTACAATCAGATTCTATTAAACTCAAAGTATTGCAAATAATGGAAAAGCAAATAGTATGCCTGAGAATCACCCCGACCTGATTATCTTGCTAAAACAAAGCCTCCCTCTCTTTGGGTGGCTGTAATAGTTCTCCAGGGCAAAAGGGAAGATTAAAGGGTAATGCTTTTATCTTCCCGAAGAGGTTGCTTTTGATTCTTCATACACCAACATAATAAAAGATAATAAACTAGATCTCTAGACTGAAACCAGTACTTTATCCATGAAGCCACATTATTTGTCCCTAGTAAGATGTGAAATATGTGTTATTTCTTGTTCTTCTTACCCTCTTGTTCTTCTCCAGGAGTCCGAAAGTATTTCTGTTAAACCACTGCTGGACCAAACCAACCTTCTCACAGCCTCTGCTGGCCTAACCTAAATGGGGTTGGGAAGGTGTCTAAAAGAGTGCTAATGCCCCATTATTCTAGGACAGCATATGTTGTTTTGATTTATAAATGGCTTTTATCCAGATGGTCCCACTTTACCTGCTTGTTATGGCATCACAGGCTATCTGACACTCCTTTCTACAACATGAGGCTCCCTGCAGCTGGAAGCTTCTATTTTAACCAAGGTTTTCTCCACAGACCCTGTTCTCAATTAGGCCTTTTCCTTCCTGATCCTTGTTTTTTCTTATGTTCTATCCCTTTTATTATTTCATTGAGGTGTGCAGAGAGCGGACAAAGTCAAATCATTCAGCTGGCAGGCATTGTTTCTGGTTTGAAACTATTTCTTTTGTCTGATTCCAATTAAAAACAATAACACAACAAAGCAAAACAAAACCCAGTGTTTATGGCATCCTCTTCTTCCTTTCCTACCTCCTTTATCTGTCTATTTAAAAAGTACAAAATAAAAGCACTCATTTTTTGTTTCTTTCTCTAAAATGTAGCTTCAAACGCTGACTTTCCACTTAACATTCCATTCCTCTGAAGTCCTGGCCCTCTCTGTTAATGACAAGACCAGGCTTGAAACCTCACAGGGAGGGACCTTGTGCCCCCTACGCATCAGTCACTGGCAGTTCTGCAGTCTTTCTGCTCAAATGTCTCTCATCTTCCTTCCCATTCTCCACATCCATCCAGACCTCAGAACATCACAGCTCTAATGCTTTCAGCAGGTGCTTAACGTCTGTGCATTCCCACAGCCTGTGTTGGCTTCATCCATCCTGCAGCCCCTTCTCAGCATTCTACTGCCCTGCTCACAACCCATTTCTTAGAATTTAATATTTATTTTCTCTGGTCAGGTATTCAAGGCCCCTTTATGATCTGATTCCAATCCAGTATTGCAATCTCAGCAGTGACATGTGTGTGGACTGGCTCTGCCCCCTCCAGAATAGATATCCCACAAAAGTGGATATAGAGAATATCCCCACTAGCACCCACCTATCCTGTTAAGTATTTTCACACATGACATCTGCATGCTGTTGCTCTTCCAGGCCACACTGCCAAACCTAGACCGACAAGTAAAAGGTGAACTAGGTAGGCAGTCCTAGGCTGGTGAAATTCTGAAGCCACATTATGCACTGCATAACAGCTTCATCTTCTTTTTTAAAAATATTTTATTTACTATTTCCAGAGAAAGGGGAAGGGAAAGAGGGAGAGAAACATCAATGTATGGTTGCCTTTCACCTGCCTCCGGCTACGGACCTGGCTTATAACCTGGATACGTGCCCTGGCTGGGAATCAAACCAATGACCTTTGGGTTCGCAGGCTGGCACCTATCCACTGCACCACCAGTCAGGGCTTCATAACTGCTTCTTATGAGCAAATGTGACCTGTCTTACCTTAACCCTGGTCCTTCATCTCTCAGGTAGGGTAGCTCTGAGGTGCCTGTTCTCTCTGGGGTTCCTGAGGAGATTTGGATCCAGCCACCCCATAGGGCTGGCTTGATAACACACCATTTTTTTGGTTGCTTTTCCCTCCCTACTTCCACCCCCTCCTACCCATAATGCCCAAACTATTTGCACTTGACTTCTCATCTCAGGGTATGCTTCTGGAGTACCCAAACCCAGACAATCACAGATAAGCACTTGCAAATACACATGCACGTGCACATACGCAATAATGCAATGGCTGCTTCTTCACTTTCCTCTTGGATCCCCCTGAGATCACCTCCCAGTACATGACTTGTACATGGATCCTTGTCTCAGAGTCTGGCTCACTACTTCTCTTAGGATTCCTGGTCCACTGCTACTGAACTTACATTTAGTGGAAACATTTTTGCCAGAAAAAATTAACATATTTGAATGAAAGTTGTTATGTGCCTGCAAAAACCATCATCCTTTGTGAGTGTAACTAAGATTATCCAGTTAAGAGTGATAAAAAAGTGGACTTTTTGGCAAACTGTTATAGATTTGCAAATAAGTTAAAATGTTGTTACATTCAGTGCAAATAATAACAACTATTTTGGAGGATGTAATTTTTATTTAATAAAAAATCTTTTTCTTTCTTTTGGTCCAGCCCTAATAAGACAGATTTAAGGACTAAGAAGATTGGTCTTCTTAGGATACCCAGGCCTTTTGGTTCAGCTCTGCTCCCATCTGGCCACAAAGCTTTTAAGAAACTCCTCTGATTTTTCTCATCATAATTCCTTGCTTGTTTCTTAATGGTTATCAGCAATTAATACCATTGAATCAGCGAGGAGCTTTTATGTTTTATGTAACAGAAAATCCAATTCAAATTGACTTAGAAATAAACAGTAATGTCTCTGTACAGATTGCTTATTAATTACAAGAGGAATGATGATAATGATACACTGGAGAAACTAGGTAATACTTCAACCCAGTGATCAAAATTAATATTCCCAGTGAGGGTAGACAGATGTCATATTCCTCCAGACATGGTGTTCTGAGAACATATCAATTACAGAATATTCCAACAAGAGGTATGAAACCTGAATCTAACAATAGAGAAATATACATAGCCACAATTGAGGAGGATTCCATATAAGAGCTGACCTGGATTTTATAAAAATATCAGTGCAATGAAAGACAAAAAAAGAAAGGCTAAAGAATCATTCCAGATTAAAAAGAAAAAAAAAGATTAAAGGAGGAACCATGGACATGGACAACATGTTGGATTGACTTTGTTGGGGATTGGGTGGGTGGGGAAGAGGATGGAGGGGAGCAAAAAGGGGATGGATATAATACAACAACAATAAAATTAAATTAAAGAAAAAAAAAAGATTAAAGAAAACTGAACACCTTGCCCCCAAAATGACATAGTTCTGGATTGAAAAAAAAAAAAATGCTAGGGAAGACATTATTGGGAAATTGTTAAAAATTGATAGATGTGACTTGGATAAAAATACCAATGATTAAGCTTCAGCCTTGAATGACAGGGCTGTGGGAATGTATGAGGATATACCCGTGTTTAAGAGGTACAAACAGAAGAAGTAAAGGGGCCTAATGTCTGCAACCTACCCTCAACTAGATCAGAGATTTAGCAAATGGGGCAAAGAGGTACAAATCAGTGAATCTGCATAAATAGTAAATGGAATTCTTCGAACTGTTCTTGCAAAGAAAAGTTTGAAATGATTTCAAGTTAAAAATCACTCAGCAGTAAAGTGACTAGGGGATGTAGTGGAGTCCAGCAGTGGGCTTTGCGAGGCATGGGCCAACCAGTGGCTCCATGATTTCAATGAGACCCTGTTTCCCTTGCTTTTTTCAGTCCCTGGTTCTGCTTTCCCAGGATCAGTGTGGGCCATCCTCAGTTTGACCAGTGGTAAAATGGTTCTGGTGGCTCCAGGCTTGATACCCCCCACACCTACAAATCCAGATACAAGTTAGGTCCCTCAGAAGGGTGAGTTAAGAAGACCTTTCTTGCCAGAGAACCTTCCCTCAAGCTTGAGAAACCCTACTCTAAAACGCACATGCTAATCAGGATGCTCCTGACAGTCAGACCATGAAGTCCAAACTCTTTAATGCAGTGTACACTACAGTCTTCCATAATCTGACTCAAAGCTTAGTTTCCATTTCTGCATTTTTGACCCCTTCCATGAGACCACCCTCATCGGCCACATCTTTGAATCCCCACAATGACCTTTTTGTTTAAAGTGCCTCCTCACTTTGTAAATACTTTCTGCTCCTCATGACTCGGCTCAAGAATGACCTCCTCTATGGACCCTCACCACCCCTTGCCATTAGGTCTTCCCTTTTCTGGGTACTCATGACAGCTTCTAACAGCTCCCCCTGATGTTATAATTGTGTGTTCCTAGTTATTTCCCACAGGCAATACGTTTCTTTTGCAGGGCAGGGCCCTGGTTATTGCCTAATGTTTAGAGTGTGCCTAGCAGATCTATAAAATGTGGGCAACAACAAAACATCTGCCCTGGCAACAGACACCACATGCTTCCTGGCCCAGTAAAAATTTGTGGAATGAATTCATGAGTGAATCTGTGATAATACTTAAAAGAGTGCTGGCCACTAAATAATTCACTAAAATAAAATGTTATTCAATAAAATGCATCTTAATTAGTTTGGGTATGTTATTCTCTGAACGAAAATTATCCTGTTATTCAAGCCACATGTAACCACTGAGAAACTCATAATTTAGCCAATATGTGGAAAGTGCGTATGTCCTAATTTCCTGTTTTTCTCTGAGAGGCTGCTGTCCCAGCTTGGGTCAGGCAATTCACAATTTGTGGCCCAGCACTTTAGCAGCCCTGACTCAGAAGATAGACTGCCTTCATTTTTATATAAGAAAGTGGATAAACCTCAAGAACCCCACACTGTGTACAAGTATCATGTCACCAGGGCAGGGGCCAAGCACACTCAGCAGTCAGCTGGGAGGTGTCGGCTCCTGCGATAGAATTTAGTTCGGCTCTTAGTGCACCAGGGTGCCCCAGACCAGACATGTGGACACTGATGGCTTTAGCATCCTACACCACACACAGATCAGGCTGCTGATGCTGCCCTTTCTGGGCCACAAAAATGCCTCAAAGCTCAGAGAGCTGGCTGACTCACCCATCAAGATGACCTTTTCAGAGAACTTTGAGCCATCCCCCAGAAGGGTTTAATTCATCCCTCATTGTTCACCCAATGCAGAGAAACTGGGAGGACTTCACCTTAATCAGCCATCAGATACCTGCCACATGTGCCTCCTGACATCAGGCATGGGGGCAGAGGCAGCACAACTTCCATGGCACTCCAGCCAAAAACACAAAGCTTGAATCCACTTGTGAGGAGCATTTGACACACCAAATTGATGGTCACTACAAAAACAACTGGCCTGAATTCTTAAAAATGTCAAGGCCTTGAAAGATAGAGAAAGGCTGAGAATCTATTTCAGATTGAAGGAAACTAAAGAGAAATGACAGCTAAATGCAATGCATGATCCTAGACTGGATCCCCAATTTAAAACACAAAAAATACAATTGTTATAAGTGGCATAACTGATGACAGTGGCATGTGGACTATGAACTAGATAGAATTATTGCATGGTTGTTAAATTTCCTGAATTTGACAACTGTTTTGTAGTAACATAAAAATGCCCTTGTTCTTAAGAAGATACACTGAAGTATTAATATAGGCATGATGCATCAATTTACTCTCAAATCATTTAGAAAAGTGTGCATACATGCGTTCGTGTGTGTGTGTGTGTGTGTGTGTGTAGGAGAAAGATGATGAAACAAGTGTGATATGTCAAGCTTTATTAATTTGGATAAGTGAGTATCATGCTAGTATTCTACTAGCAACATTTATTAAGTTTGAAATTATTTTGAAATTTATAAGTATATTCCAATGCTACATTATGTAAAATAAAAGATTCTTAATGAACAGTTTAATGTTTTTTGAACAGTTCACCATGCAACACAGGAAAATATCTAGTTAAACAGAACAGGAGAACACTTTATGCCATCCTGTGTACAAAATAAGTCTGGTAGCACAATTAGATGGGTTAGTTTTTTAAAGATTTGAAACTTGATATAAAATACATTTGTGGGTGTGTTTTTTTAATTTGCTATGCACTATTTAAGATATATAAAAAGACAGTATTACATTCACCACCCCTATGATCCCTTCTTATCACATCATCATCCTTGTGTCCCCTCCAGAAATTACAAGAATTCTACACTTAGTACATATCATTCCCATGTATTTCTTTGTGTTTGTTACATATGTGTATGTGTATCTTTTCATTGTAGTTTTAAAAAATATAACTCTAAATTAAATTTATGTAACCCCTGATGGACCCCCAAGAACTACTAAGGTTCCAGGCATTATAGCTTTAGAACCATCGGATGGGCTGATCTTTCAGGTTCTTCAAAGATATTCACCTACTGACCACAATTCTTCATCATCCTTGGAAATAACCTGAATACCAACCTATAAGCCATAACATATATGTCATAAGACACCCCCAATAAAGTGCTGGAACCAGAAAATACTGGTTCACAGTACGACTCTTCACAACCCTGTCTCCGATGACATCACATTGGTAGTCTGAAATTCACCATGGTTGGAGTATTTACAACATGGAAATAAGCAAATGCTACGTATGGGGGCATTGTAAACATTTACACCAAGTCATTGAATGCACTTAGCTCCTAGGTATCTTTAACGAAAAAGAGGCTAATTAAATTTTTTCTGGTAGCCCTTCAGATACTCAAAAGAGGAAATAAAGAACTAAAGCTTATTAAGATTTCATAGCCCAGACAGACCGGACTAGAAAATGTTAAAGTGAATCTAGATGATTAAAAAAAAAAAAAAAGTATCCAAAATATCCAGATATAATCAACCTAATGTAACTTATAAATAATATTTGTCCAGTGGAGAACAATTCCAAAGATTATGGTTTGATTGCTTTGTAGGATGGTAATCAGTTTTGTATCTAAGTCAGCAGCCTTGCTTTGTTTGGACTGATTGAATATAGGGTGGGGCAAAGTAGGTTTAGTTTTGAGTACACAGTTTTTCTTGTATTATTATTTATCAATTATTGTATTATTTTACATACAAATAACAGTAAACCTACCTTTGCCCCATCGTGCATGAATCAATCTTCTGTAACCTACTTTGAACTAACTTGGTTGTCCTGCTGATGTTTTCTTAACTGCTGAAATAAATCTTTAAGCCATGCTCATTATCTATCTGTAGAAGAGTTGTATTTTAAAAGCTCTGTAATGATCATACTTTGCCAAAGGAAATGTGGGTTGGAACTAAAGCATTTGGTCCTTTTTTCCTTTTTTTTTTTTTTTGTCAAATTCAGTGCTGTCAGCCAGGAGAAAGAGAAGCTTTGGAGAAGTTAGGATTCAAAGGACCCATATTGGATGAACTAGTCATCTTGTTCTTCAGAGCCAAGGCTCATGGTTCTCAAAATGTAACCAAGTCTGGTTGTAATAAGAACCAGAAAAATCTTAACCACAAACAGATGGATGTTTTGCCAAAAAGCCTGATGCTTCACTGGGCAAACTTAACCAAGTAACTTAATGCATGTTCAACTGTTGCTGTCCTACTCCAGAAAAGAGGACACGAACCCTGCAAACTAAACAGAACCACCCAGGATGGTCCAAAGCCAGGATAACATCAGTAATAACTTTTCTGCCTTTGCCAGTGTAGCTCAGTTCATTGGAATGTCTATTTGTACAACAAAAGACTGGGAGTTCGATTCCCAGTCAGGGCATATACCTAGGTTCTGGGTTTGATCCCCATTCTGGGTGGGTACAGGAGGCAATCAATCAATATTCCTCTCTCATACTGATATTTCTCTCTCTTTTCCTCTTCTTCTCTAAGATCAATAAACATATATTTTTAAACATATTTTTCTTAATTCAAAAGTCAACTTTTCCTGCCTATTATATACCAATGGGGTTTTTGTTATTGTTCTTAATTGCAACCTTTCCAGGAGCCTGTCAAGCATTTTATTCTGATTGACTCCCCATTAAGCTTTAATACCACAGATATACTGTATAATTGTTTATATGTCATATGGATCTCTATAATTTATACATAAAAAGAGTCAGATTTTAGTCCCTCCCAAAGAGCAAATTTTGGCTCCTTGGGGCCAAAGGCCCCATTGAGAATGCATGTTATAAACTGGCCATTATTAACTGAGCTGGCATAGCTTCCTGATGTCCACACAGGGCTTCTCACTGCAGCATGGAAATACAACATGGAGAAGGCTGGGCTCCTACCTGTGGGCATCTCTGCTTTTTACTGATGAACAATTTAATAATGGCAGAAACCACAGCAGTTCTGAGCACCTGCTAGTTGCTAGGCACTGAGCCAAGCTTTCAATAACTGTGTTTGAGGCTGTTGGAGCTGCCAACATACCACAGCTATTACAAAAAAAAGAAATTTATTGCTCATAGTTCCGGAGGCTGGAAGGCCAAGATCAGGTGTCAGAATGGTCATATGAGGACCCTGTGTCTTAGTGGCAGACTTCTTGCTGTGTCCTCATGTGGGTGGATAGGGAGTTCTGTGAGGTCTCTTTTATAAGGGCACTAATCCCATTTAGGAGGTCTCTATCCTTGTGACCTAAACACCTCCCAAATGCTCCATCTTCTAATACTATTACCTTGGGCATTAAGATTTCAACATATGATTCTGGAGAGACACAAACATTCGCATTCCATCATAGTTTGGTTCTCCCAGAAGCAAACCTCATGGCAAGGGTTCCAGGGCAAGTAATTTCTAGGGGAGATGATCACAGAAAACACTGGTAGGTGAATGTGGAAAGCAGGAGGAGCAGGGATGGTTTTCAAGTCAATTACCACTGTGAACAACTGGAGTTTAATTCACAAAGAAATTCTGGCAAACAATGTCAAACACACACCTCAGAGTGATGCTACCTGAAACTGAATGGGTGAAGGAATTAGAGTACTTATGCACCAGCTTCTAGCACTTGTGGGCTGAGACCTCTGCTCCTGGTCATTTTTGACAGAGAGATGCAAATACCAAGAGCCAGGAATCAGGCTGGTCTGAACTGAAATGATAAGGTGCAAGGCTGGGCCAAAGCTGGGCCACATGCATGGTCTCATACCATCCTAACAACATCCATGAGAGGTTAGTTAGCACCCTAATTAGCCTGAATTTCATATATATGGAAATGAGGTATAAGGTCAACAGAAAGTAAGTGAGAGATAACTGATGACCCCAGAGGCCACATGCTTAGTACCATGCTAGAAATTTATACTGTCTGTCTCTCATCTTCTATAAATCCATAAGTTGGTAGAGAGGAGAAGGCTTTAGAACAAAGATGCTGAGTTGAGTTTTGAAATTGTTGAGTTCAAGTTGTTAGTAGGACATCCATGTATAAAGTTCAGGAGGCAGGTATGTCAACAGATCTGGCTCTTGATGGGGGCATGTGCTAGAGATACAAGTGTACATGTGTTATAGACTGAATTTTGTCCCTCTAAATTCATGTGTTTATGATGTATCTCCCAGCATCTCAGAATGTGACTATAGTTGAAGATAAGGCCTTTAATGAGGCAACTGAGTTAAAATAAGGCTGTTAGGTGGCCCTAATCCAACCTGATCAGCATCCTTTTAAGAAGAGAAGATTAGGACATACAGGGAGAGAAGCACAGGTATGTGTACACACAAAGGAAATACCACAAGAAGAGGCAGCAAGAGGGTAGCCATTGGCAAACTAAGGAGAGAAGCTTCAGAAGAATCCAATCCTGCCAGTACCTTGACATTGAAATTCCAGCTTCTAGAACTAGGAGAAAATAAATTTATGTTATTTAATCTACCTTGCCTGTGCTTTTTTATTATGGTAGCTCTAATACACTAGTACAACATGGTATCTGTTGTCATTGGAATAGAAGGATCTACATGAGAACCAAGGAAAGGTTTTATTTTAAGACACAGTGACTGTAAAGTGGAGCCAGTGCTGCAAAGTAGTCCAGAAAAATAAAGATTAAAAGCTATATGTTGGGTGTGGCATCAGGAAGAAAGAGCCACAAAAAAGGGCAGGGGTGTGTGTGAAATCTTAACATTCTATATGTACAATCTTACTTGATCCTTATGTCAATTTTAGGATAGAAAAATCATCTTGCCTAGTGTCCTACAATTAGTAAGTGGTAAAGCAAGGACTAGAACTAGGTATGTTTGATTCCAAGAGCCTTCTCTTTCTACTACACCATGCTCATTTATCCCACTCCTGAGGATAAAGGCCCAAGGGCATCTCTGCAGCCTAATCCAACTCACCTTTTTGGAAGTTGAGTGGCTACTCCCAATTTGTTCCTGTCGAGTACTGCTTATTAGGAGACTTAGCTCATTTTTGTTATTCCAATAAGGTCTTAGAATGCTCTGGCATTAAGCTATGCTCTCATTACCCAGCTGTTTTGCCTTCTCAAGAAAGCCTCATAGCCTCCAGGGTCCATCTCCCAAGCCCCAACTCAGCTGCTCCTACCTGATCTAAACCAGTCTGGGACATAAACTTGTGTTCTCCATGGAATTTACAGTGGTCTTGTGCCTCCTGCCAACTCCTACTTGGCCCTGTCCCCATTGTCTGGGCAGTACCATCCAGGCCTTCCCAGGGTCTCATTCTGAAAAGCAGGCCCAAATATTTACCTGGGACTACAGAAAAACAGATGTGATCATAGAATTATTGACACTGATCTTTTAAAGGAAACCTTATGAAGAATAGGAGAAGGAGTCAGCAAATTAGGGATCCATATATGTTATTCCAAGTGAAGGTTTCACTCCCTGAATATGATCAAGAAAAGATTATTAAGATGATGTTTTACGAGCACACAAAACAAAAGTGATGACCACTAGGCATTAACATCATGTCCCTAAAATATGAACTTTGTTGATATTTTAATGTTTCTAGGCAATAGATTAGGGACTGTGAACATGAAAAGAGTTTGATTTTATAAAGAAATTCAGCAAGACTCTCAAAATACTCCAAAAAGATACAGTGAGCTAAATAGCAACAGAATCAATTGTCCAGCCACCCAGTCATAAAGCCACTGGAATAATACATCTTTCCTTTCAGGTCCCTGGACCAAAATCTAATAACATGAGGTCTTGGGCTTCAATCTGTTCTGCTAATCTGCATACTTCACCTTCCTAACTTAATCTTTGGTACATATCCTGCCTCACCCAGACTTAGCTTGACCTGATTTCCATTCTCCCTACTCAAGAAAATAGAATGACTTTGGCATACGGTTGAATTAACAAGAGAAATAGGATTTATTAGACCAGGGAAATAAAGGGTGGGCAAAGATTCCTAAAAAGAACATAAAAAGCATGAGTCATCTTAATTATTTTTAAAAATTTAAAAAAGAATAGACCATAAAAAGAGATAAATTTGGACTTCATTAAAGTTAAAAATGAAGTTCAACAAAAACATTTCATTAAAAAGTGAATGAACAAACCAAAGAATGGGAGATATTCCAAATACATACATCTAACAAAGAATTTACAGCAAGAATATACTAATTTTTAAAAAAACAAACCTAAAAGCAAGTAAGAAAAATACAAAACAAATTTTATAAAAGGGCAAATAACTTGGATGGGCCTTTTACTGAATACCCAAATGTAAAGCATATGAAAACGTGTCCAATGTTATTATAATATTCATCCACAAAATTCAAATTAAAACCACAATGATATTCACCCATGTAACCAACTAAATGAATAAAATTTAAAAGACATTAAGTGTTGATAAGAACATGTAGCAACTGGAACTCCTATACACTACTGGTAGGAGTAAAATTTGTCCAGCCACTTGGAAAATTAGAATATCTACTAATACCATCTATGTCTACCCTATAACAAGGAATTCCACTTCCAGGTATATATCCAAGATATATGAGTGCATGCGTCAACAAAAAGACATATGTACAAGAATACTCAAAGCAACTTAAGTCTTAATAGCTGAAATGAGAAACAAATTACCATATTTTTCACACTATAAAGACACACCTGAGAAATCAAAGATGGCGACAGAGTAGAGAGCAGTGCTGAGGGTGTTCTCAAGTACCAGAGCAGCTGGAGGACAGGATAGGGAGCACAAGACCTCTTCAAGTCCCTAAGAATTGGAACAGTCAGGATCTGGACTCAGGGGAGCACAGCCCAGAGGCAGCAGAGACCTGGAGGAGAGCAGGTGAGGGGGTTCCGGACCGACCGGCCAACGGGCCGAGGTCAGCTCTGGGCAGTGGCGGCTCTACCCAGAGGGGCGCAATTAACTGAAGCAGCTCCAGGCTCCCTGGAGACTAGAAATCTGAACAGTGAAGTGTGAGCAGCAAGGGCAAACACCGGAGGGAGCTAGGAATTGAACTGCAGGGGAGGGACTGTGTGAGAGACTCGCTCCGGCAACAGGGAGGGGGAGCTCCTCACAGGGCTAGAGGCTGAGAAGAAAAGTCCTGCAGGGGACAGGAGAGGGGGAGCAGGGAAACGCACCAGCCAGGGCGGCGAGAGGGCTGAAAACGGTGCTGCTGGGCCACCAGTGAAACAGCAGCTTGAAGCCCTTGCTAGTGGGGAGGCCCAGCCCTGCGCACCCACACAGGTGCCCAGGCTCCCGCGGAAACTCCAAACTGCTAGCCCGGAACTAGTAGCCGGGGCAACTGACCCGCCCATTGCCGGGGACAAAGGCCACAGACGTGCAGGGAGAGGCGCATCACAGGGGCAGCAAAGGACTCCTCAGAGAGCTGGTAGGCTTAGAGGATTGGCTCTCACCCAGGGGAGATGGGCAGTGTTGGCAGACCCCGGGCACTGTTGGCGGTAGGGGGCTGCCTTCTCCAGGAGCTGTGGGGGCAGGGCCAGTCATCACAGGAACCAGCGAGGTTGCAGGCTGCCCTATAGGGGTGCCAGGTGCCCTTCACAGGCAGGAACCTCAGCCAGGAATTGGACGGGACACCCTGCGGGCCCCAGAATACCAGCAGCCCTAAAACCCAGCTAGGCTACTGAAGAACCAGACTACTTGGGGGCGGACACTCAGAATCAGCTCTGACTGTGACAATCAGAGGCCCTGCCACTCCAAGACCAGCTGGACGATAGACTGCAGAGACCTGACCAAGAAAAAGAGGCAGCCTCAGGAAATGGATTGCTGCTAATCTCAAGCACCTGAGTTATACCGAGAGCTACATGAACTATTGATCCCCAAAATATCCTTTTGAAAAGTTACTTCTCACATATTTTTAATCCCCCCTATCTCAATCTACCTAAATACCCAAGACCCTCCCCCTACTCTTGATTTAAAGTCTATTCACTCTCTGGCTACAATGCATTCCCAGTCCTCAGTCTGAGTATTCCTCCCTTCCCCAGATACCTAAACCCTTTCTTCATTCTTTTTGTTTTTCTTCCCTCCTTTTTTTCCTTTTCTTTTCTTTTCTTTTTTTCTCCTTTTTTTCCTGTTAAAGCCCACAAGTCCTGGCTCCACCTGGACCAATCAGAGATCATAAAGGGTGAACAGACACCTAAACCCTTTCTTTATTAATATTGGTTTTTCATTGTCTTGTGACTTTTTCCTTTTTTTTTTTTTTTTTTTTTTTTTTTTTTTTTTTTTTTTTTTTTTTTTTTTTTTTTCTTTCTCTCTCTGATATAAGCCCAGAGGTCCAGGCTCCACCTGGACAAATCAGGGATCATTAAGGATGAACAGCCACCTAAACCCTTTTTGCTTATCATATATATATATGTGTGTGTGTATGTATATATATATATATATACATACACACACACATTTTTTTTCTTTCTGCTAAAAGCACTCAGTTCCTGGCTCCAACTGGACCAATCAGGGATTATTAAGGGTGAACAGCCATCTAAATCCTTTCTTCTTATTATTATTATTATCTTTTTTATTTCCTTTTTCCTTTTTATTTTCTTTTCTTTTTTTTTTCCTGCTAAAAGCCCACAGGTCCAGAATACAAACAGAGAGTCCAAATAAAGGACACACCAAGAACAACAAGTGAAGAAAACCTGGGAGACTGCAACATTGAACTCCACAAATCTCCCATCACAGAAGGGTGCTCAACTAAGGCAAGGAAGCAAAGCAGGTTAATCCAAGGAAAAAACAAAAAAATAAAAAGCAAACAAGAACAGACACCCAAAATGGGGGAAAAAGAATCAGTCCATCACCAAAAGGAAAGGAAGAATCCCCAGAAAGACCAACAAATGAAACAGAGGCACCTGAAATATCAAATAAGGAATTCAAAAGAATGATAATAGAGGAGCTCAATAGCTCAGCGACATCAAAGAAAACTATAAACAACTCTAGGAGAACTACAAAGAACTCCAGGGAAGTTACAAGGAACTTACTGAAAGCTACAACAGCATGAAAAAAGACATAGAAACTATCAATAAGTGCCAGGAGGAAATAAAGAATACAATTTCTGAACTGAAGAATACAGTAGAAGGAATCAACAGTAGGCTAGAGGAAGCAGAGGACCAGATCAATGAGTTGGAGGATAATGTAGACAAATACTCCAAGACAGTACAAGACAATAAAAAAAAGGCTGAACAAGATTGAAGAGGGTTTAAGAGAGCTGCAGGACAACATGAAACGTAACAACATCTGTATCATAGGGATACCAGAAGGAGAAGAGAAACAAGGAATGGAAAACCTGTTCAAAAAAATAATGATAGAAAATTTCCCTAACATGATGAGCGAAAACATTAATCCAGTTCAGGAAGCACAGAGGGTCCCAATGAAGATCAACCCAAACAGACCAACACCAAGGCACATTATTATTAAAATGGCGAATCTCAAAGACAAAGAGAGAATCCTAAAAGCATCAAGAGAGAAACGACAAATAACATATGAAGGGGATCCAACAAGGCTATCAAATGATTATTCAACAGAAACAATTCAAGTCAGAAGGGAATGGCAAAAAGTATTTCAAGTAATGATAAACAAAGGCCTGCAACCAAGAATACTCTACCCAGCAAGGCTCTCATTCAAGATAGAAGGAGAAATAAGGAGCTTCCCAGACAAAAAAAGACTGAAAGAATACATCTCTACCAAACCAGCATTGCAAGAAATGCTAAAGGGTCTGTTTTAAAAATAAATAAATAAATAAAAGGAAGAAACAGAGAAAGCCAAAGAAGAATACAGATACAAAGGGAGAAAATGGCAATGAATAAATATCAATCAATAATAACCTTAAATGTAAATGGATTAAATGCACCAATCAAAAGACATAAGGTAGCCAAATGGATAAGACAACATGACCCACATATAGGCTGTCTTCAAGAGATCCACCTCAGAACAAAAGACCAATATAGATTGAGAGAGAAGGGATGGAAAAATATGTATCAAGCAAATGAACATAAAAAAAAGCTGTAGTAGCAATACTGATTTCAGACAAAATAGATTTTACAATGAAGGACATAAAAAGAGACAAAGATGGACATTTCATAATACTTAAGGGAACAATCCACCAAGAAGAAATAAGGCTGGTAAACATATGCACACCCAACCTAGGAGCTCCGAAATATATAAGGAAAATCTTGGAGGACTTTAAGAAAGACGTAGACAGCAACACACTAACAGTAGGGGATTTTAATACCCCACTATCAACAATGGACAGATCTTCCAAACAAAAGGTCACCAAAGATATTGTGGCATTGAACAACACTCTAGAGGAAATGGACCTAAATGAGGTATACAGAGTCTTTTACCCCAAAGAAGCAAAATACACATTCTTTTCAAATGCACATGGATCATTCTCTAAGATAGACCACAAGGTATGTCAAAAGACAAGCCTCCACAAATACAGAAAAATCGAAATCATACAAAGTATCTTCTCAGATCACAATGGCTTGAAACTAGAAACCAATTTCTAGGGAAAAAAACAAAAATTCTCTAACTCATGGAGACTGAATAACATGCTTTTAAGTAATGAATGGGTTAACAATGAGATCAAAGATGAAATCAAAAAGTTCCTGGAAACAAATGACAATGAACACACAACAGCCCAAAACCTATGGGATACAACAAAGGCAGTGCTCAGAGGGAAATTTATAGCAATACAGGTCTTCCAAAAAAGGTCACAAGAAGTTTATAAAAACAACCTAACCACAAAGCTACAAGAACTAGAGGAGCAACAACAAACAAAGCCCAGAGCAAGTAGAAGGAAGGAAATCATCAAGATCAGAGCAGAACTAACTAACTCAGATATTCAAACTACAATTTGAAGAATCAACAGGTCCAGGAGCTGGTTCTTTGAAAAAATAAACAAAATTGACAAGCCTTTATCCAGATTCATCAAGAAAAAGAGAGAGAGGACCCAAATAAACAGAATCAGAACTGTAAGAGGGGAAGTCACAACTGATACCTCAGAAATACAAAAGATTGTAAGAAATTACTACGAACAACTCTATGACAAAAAAATATGACAACCTGGATGAAATGGACACATTTCTAGAAATGTATAATCTACCAAAACTGAACCCAGAAGAAGCAGAAAGCCTGAATAGGCCAATAACAACTAGTGAAATTAAAGAAGTAATCCAACATCTCCCAAAGCACAAAAGCCCTGGACCAGATGGCTACACAGGTGAATTTTACCAAACATTTAAAGAAGAACTAACTCCTATCCTCCTCAAATTATACCAAAAAACATAGGAAGAGGGAAGACTCCCAAACTCTATGAGGCCAATATTATTCTAATTTCAAAACCAGGGCAAGACATAAGTAAGAAAGAAAGCTACAGGCCAATATCTCTGATGAACATAGATGCTAAAATTCTCAACAAAATATGGGGCAATCAGATTCAGTACTATATTGGAAAGAACACACACCATGATCAAGTGGGTTTCATCCCAGGGATGCAAGGATGGTACAGCATTTATTGATGGTAAATCAATAAATGTAATACACCACATCAACAAATTGAAAGATAAAAACCATATGATCATATCAATAGATGCTGAAAAAGCATTTGATAAAGTACAGCAACCATTTATGATAAAAACCCTCAGCAAAATGGGAATAGAGGGAGCACACCTCAACATCATAAAGGCCATCTATGAGAAACCTGAAGCCAACATCATACTTAATGGACAAAATCTGAAAGCTTTCCCCCTAAGATCAGGAATGAGACAAGGCTGTCCACTTTCTCCACTTCTATTCAACATTGTCTTGGAAGTTCTAGCTATAGCTATCAGAGAAGAAAAAGGAATCAAAGGTATCCAAATTGGAAAGTAGGAAGTCAAACTGTCATTATTTGCAGATGATATGATAGTGTACATACAAAACCCGATGGGCTCCACCAAAAACTTACTCAACCTAACTAGCAAATCTAACAAAATAGCTGGGTATAAAGTCAATATCCAGAAATCAAAAGCATTTTTGTATACCAATAATGAAACAACAGAAATAGAAGCAAAAAACCAAATCCCATTTACCATAGCAACAAGAAAAATAAAGTACCTAGGAATCAACTTAACTGAGGAGGTAAAAGACCTGTACTCAGAAAACTACAGAACAATGAAGAAAGAAATCAAGGAAGACACAAATAAATGGAAGCATATACCATGTTCATGGATGGGAAGAATTAACATCATTAAAATGTCCATACTACCCAAAGCAATCTACAGATTCAATGCTATCCCAATTAAAATACCAATGACAGACTTCACAGAAATAGAAAAAATACTTCAAAATTTATATGGAGCCAAAAACGCCCATGAATAGCCACTGCAATCTTGAGAAAGAAGAACAAGGTAGGAGGAATCACAATACCGGACTTCAAACAATACTACAAGGCTACTGTCATCAAAACAGCATGGTACTGGCATAAGAATAGACATATAGATCAATGGACCATAACAGAGAGCCCAGAAATTAACCCAGGACTCTATGGTCAACTCATATTTGACAAAGTGGGAAGGAACATCCAATGGAGAAAAACAGTCTCTTCAACAAATGGTGTTGGGAGAATTGGACAGCAACATGCAAAAAGATAAAACTAGACCACCAACTTACACCATACACCAGAACAAACTCAAGATGGATAAAGGATTTAAACATAAGCAGTGCCACCATAAAGGTCCTGGAGAAAAATATAGGCAGTAAACTTTTCGATATCCTACGCAGAAGTATGTTTACTGATACTTCACCAAGGGCAAAGGAAATCAAAGAACAAATCAACAAATGGGACTATATCAAATTGAAAAGTTTCTGTTCAGCTAAAGAAAACATCAGCAAAATTCAAAGGGAACCAACACTATGTGAAAACATAATTGCCAACGATACCTCAGACAAGGGTCTGATCTCCAAAATATATAAAGAACTAATGCGACTCAACACCACGGAGACACACAGCCCAATTAAAAAATGGGCAAAGGACCTGAACAGACAACTCACTGAGGAAGATATACAAAGGGCCCAGAGGCATATGAAAGAATGCTCAACATCACTAGTCATCAGAGAGATGCAAATTAAAACCACAATAAGATACCACCTCACACCTGTCAGAATGGCAATCATCAACAAATCAACAAACAGCAAGTGTTGGCTAGGATTTGGGGCAAAGGGAACCCTGGTGCACTGTTGGTGGGAATGCAGGCTGGTGCAGCCACTGTGGAAAACAGTATGTGGTTTCCTTAAAAAACTGTAAATGGAACTGCCTTTTGATCCAGCAATTCCACTACTTGGACTATACCCAAAGAATCCTGAAACACCAATTCAGAAGAACCTATGTACACCTATGTTCATAGCGGCACTATTTACAATAGCCAAGTGCTGGAAACAGCCTAAGTGCCCATCAGTGGATGATTGGATCAAAAAACTTTGGTCCATTTACACAAGGGAATTCTATATAGCAGAAAGAAAGAAGGAACTTGTACCCTTTGCAACAACATGGATGGAACTGGAGAGTATTATGCTTAGTGAAATAAGGCAGTTAGTGAAGGACAAATATCATATGATCTCACCCATTACGGGACAATAATGAGCAAAACTAACAACAAGCAAAACAGAACCAAGTATATGAATACAAGGAATAGGCCTTCAGTGTTCAGGGGGAAAGGGGTTGGGGGGAGGGGGGAGAGGGGATGCAGAGGCAAGAAAGGGGATCAGTTTAGACAAGAACCTAGTATAAAGGAACCATGGACATGGACAACAGGTGGGATTGACTTTGGGGGGAATGGGTGGGTGGGGAGGGGGACAGAGAGAAGCAAAAAGGGGATGAATGTAATACAACAACAATAAAAAAAAAAAAAAAGACACACCTGACCATAAGACGCACCTAGGTTTAGAGGAGGCAACAAGAAAATAATTATTCTGAACCAAATGGCATGCTAAAATATTTAATAAAATATAACAGAATAATATTTCAACCATGTAAAGTAAACAACAGTCAACAGCGTTATTAAGAACCATCGTCACTGTCATTAACAAATGAGGAGAGGTTTTAAGGTTCAAGCACTCTTTCAGTTTTCTGGGAATCCCAAGAATTCATCACTGCTAGTGTCAGAATTTATGAAACTCAGTTATTTACAATCACTGATATCACTTTCTTCACTATCTTCATATATGAGACTATCTTCAGTTCCATCTAAGGCATTGCTAATGCCACATTTTTTGAATGACTGTACAACGGTTTCATCTTTCACTGAGTGCCAGGATGTTTTCACCGATTCACAAACTTGAGTGACAGTGGGCCTCTTCATTCATCCAGTAGGTGTCAGATCATGATTACCAGTAGCCATCCATTTGTTCCACTCTTCTTGCATGAAAACTTTAAATGGTTTGTTGACGGAAACATCAAGAGATTACAACTGGCTGGAAAGACCCCCAGGAATTACAGCTAGATGAGTCTTCACTTCTTTAAAGCTCTTTTTTGTAGTTTTGCTAATATGTGCTCTAAACTGGTCAAGCACTGATAAGCCTCAGCTGATTTGACAGGTCAGCAGTTGTAGCTGGGAGTGCCAGGAGGCTCTTCCCACTCTACCAGGTCCGAGGTGATGGGCAGAGGTGGACAGCAACTGACCAGATGCCCTGAGATTCAGCAGTAAAGTGGGACATTGAAGCATCCCCAGGGGTTTTGCATGGGCCCACCGCTTCCTCTTCTAATAGCTGTTGCCACTGCTGACAGGTCAGGTAATATACATCACAGTCTGTGGCGCAATATTTGCCCCATAAGATGCACAGACACCCCCCCCACACACACACACAGACACTTTTGGGGGGAGGAGGGAGTGTCTTATGGAGCAAAAAAATATGGTAAATATCCATTAACAGGAAAATAAAAAAATAAATTATGGCATATTCATACAAGAATTAAAAGGAACAAATTATTGATATACATCACAACATGAATGAATCTCAAAAACCTTGTGTTGAGAAAAAGAGGCCAGCCATAAGAATGTATATATTATGCCATAGATCAGCCAAAACCATGTTGACAGATATCAGAATGTGAGCACCCTCATCTGTGGATGGTATCAACAAAGAAACTATCTTGGGCAATAGTGATGCCCCTTGACCTGCGTGGTGGCAACAGGGGTGTATGTATATAGTTCACTGAGCTGTACATCTAAGATTTCATTTTTACTGTATAAAAACTATACCTCAATAAAAATAATTTTTTTAAATTAGGGCAGATAGAAACTAACATATTCCAGTATACATAAAGACTTTAAAAGTCCACGCAAAAAGCAGTCTCTCTGTTCATTTCTAGACATGCTGCAGGGTCTGTCATCACTCCACTCATGTTTCTAGTTCCATTTTTTTGGGACAGTCACTGGAATGAACCAGAGGAGAAATACTAAATTTGATAGTATATAAGTTACTAATGAAAATAACAGCACTATTATTTTATACAACACCTAGTAGGCCAAACATTATCAAATATACCATGATACAATGCTTTCTTATCCCTTAGAATTTATTTTACTCTCAATAAAATAGCCTTTAAAAGCCATAAGGCTTATTTAGGCAAACAACGCTATCATATATAATTTTTCTGCACATATTACAAGGAAAATATTGATTAATATAGTTCTAAAACTTCTTCATATACAAAGTCTGATCTTTTAAGAACATTATTGTGTAGATCTCTTAAAAGACAACCCTACTACTCTCTCTGGGATTTCCTCCTCAGCTTCTGACATCAACTATGCATTTCTGATGCTGGCATTTTCTTGATCTTATAGAAGGGATCAATGTAAAGTTCTCAGACAACAATCTAGACTTTTTATTCCTTATTCAAATGGTCCTTACATGCTTTGGTGGATGAAACAATGGAGTTACCGAGATCCAGTTACATCTGCCAAAATAACAGGTAAGATCATAGACACACATAATATGACACCCACCTCCTGACCACATAGCCAATAGAGATTGTAAGGAACCTCCATATAATGGGGATAGTCTGCCCTGTATCTCTGTGGCAGGTCTTCTCCTGCAGCAGAGATGAAGGCCTCCAGCAACCAGACATGAATAATTAAGCTATTAAGATCAGCCATCCAGGACAAGGCGCCAGCCTGTGAACCCAAAGGTCACTGGTTCAATTCCTAGCCAGGGCACATAATCAGGTTGCAAGCCAGGTCTCCAGCCAGGTCTATAGCTGGAGGCAGGTGAAAGGCAACCACACAATGATGTCTCACTCCCTCTCTGCCTCTCTCCCTTCTTCCCTCTCCAAAAATAATAAATAAAATCTTTGGAAAAAAAAAGTTCAGCCATCCAATATTCCTTGTTTTGTTTTCATGTTCATAAGCACAATTTGAATTATGATTTTGTGCTCTAAATACCTTTCTTTATTTTTAAATAATTTTTATTTTTCAATTACAGTTTACTTTCAATATTATTTTATATTAAATTCGCTTGTACAGTACAATGGTTAGAAAATCATGTACTTGACAGAGTTGTCCCTGTGGAAATCTCCCCTCTCCCTTCTGACAACTGTCAGTCTGTTCTCTATAACTATGAGTCTGTTTCTATTTTATTTGTTCTTTAGATTTCACATATCAGAGAAAAATCATATGGTATTTATCTTTCTTTGACTCATTTTCTTACAAGAAAAGAATGCAGTGAGTGGATGATAATTATCTAGTCTATAATGTGTTCACATTTCTTATTGCAAATCAAGAAATTAGCATCTTGGCTTATGCATCAGCTATGTTAGTAGTTGGTGAAAGTCCATTCTGACTGGTGATCAAAAACAACCCAGAAATGCTGACAAAAATCAACTTGATCATGTTACTTACCTTCTATTCTTTAACCCCAATCTATCCTTGCTACATGAACTTGCAGTTCTCTTCCATAGAGAGAGACAAAGGCTATTTGTCTGTCCCCTTGATGTCAGTCTTGGTTATATGACGTGCTTTAGGCAACAGAATAAATGGATCTAAAAGTGCTTTTGCAGTTGGGCTTATGCTGTAGTGCCTCTGCCTCTGTCATGAAACAAAAAACAAAAAACCCCATCCCATGAGGGCTCTCAGTGATGAGAGGTCCATGCAGTAGACCTGAACCAACCCCTGACTTAAGAGTCGCACCTAGTTGACTCTAGTCTAGGTCACTGAACTACAGCCCACCTGCAGACATGACAGTGAGGAAGAAATGCCTATGGTCACATGCCTCTGATTTTGAAGGCATTTTTTTAAGTAACATTCTTGAGACTATAGTTAAGTGATACACCTTCCAGCCAGTCTCACTGCCCACCCACAACACGCAGTCATCCCACTGGAGTTCTCGAGCTCCCTTTGTCCTTCTAGATCCCTGGCACCTGTGCAGGCCTCTCCAGTGGCTAGAAATGTTTCCCAATCCCCTTCATCTATACCTGGCTCCAAGCTTCACCTATTATGGAACTTCTGAAAATGCAAATCCTTCTTCCTTCTTGAGCCAAATCCTTTTTTGTCCAGTGTTACCTCCATACCATCTGGACCTTCATGTTGTCTCTCACGAGTTTTCTCTTTGTCCCCTTTCACTGTCCTGGTCCCCAGCAGGCCTGGAGATCGGTGCCCCTCCACACTTTAGGCAGTTTCCCTCTCTCAGCCATTTCTAACCTCAATGTGCACTGCCTTGGACCTTGTTCTTATCACTGGATATACTGCACCAGGGGCAAGTATCAGCTGATAAAGATCAGGTGGCATTTCCACCGAATTCAGAGTCCCCCAAAATGCTTTAGAAGCCTGCATTGTTCTTTGCAGCCCCATCTAGCTATGTGACTGCTATAAACAGGAGATACGATGACAACAGTGGACAACTGGTTTGTAAGAACTGTAGATGGCATTTCCCTTGAACTGGTTCACAAGAGTGCTTCCATCCCATCTACAACCCAGTGAGAGTTCTCACAGATGAGGAGATACACAGCATCTACTCTTAGGAGAAATGACAGCCTCTACCGAGCCAAAGGCTGTGCAGGGACAGTGAACAAACCTCCCCCTTGTCCTACAGGTTTTCACTTGATTACATGTTGGGCAAAAATAAGGAATGTGCAGGTGGGGCTAAAAAAACAGCAAAAAAAAAAAAAAAAAAAGGGGGGGGGGTTCTTCTTAGTGGTCACTTGTGAGGAAAATTATAGGCCAGATTAACCAAATGTTAATGGTCTTTGTCCTTGGGCACATTTTTTCAGAGTGTCCAGGACAAAAGTTCTGCAGGGGTGAGGTTGTAAACACAGCATGGAGGCTTTCAGAAAACTCAGAAATTTACTTTAATGAGAGCAGTTACTTGAATAAAACCAAAGGCAAAGGTAGGGGGAGGTCCAGCAGGAAAAACTTGTTCCTTTAGGATAAGTCACAGGGACAAAAGGGAAAATCTGATCTTTGAAACTGCTTTTTCTAGCCTCACATACTTACTTCACATTTTCTGGAGGCTGCTGTTTTGAGGCATTAAGAGACTTGTATTTTAATATAAAAACCACAAAACCCTTGCTTTTTCTGTGCTGTGCCATTATCTGACTCTTGGCAGACTTAAAATTCTTCCTTTTAAAACTATTTCCTTTTGGAGGTCAGCTGAAAGTCCGGTTCAAGCACCACATTGATAAAACTGAACACAGGACCACTCTTAAAAGCCAGCTATTATGGGTCCCAGTAGAAAAACACTACATGGTGCCAGGCTTCTGAGACATCATGCCTCAAACGTGGCTTTGTGTCAACGCAGCTGTATCCACAGGCAGAAAGTTAAAAGACTTATTTAAAAATGTTTCCATTTCTGGAAGCCCTCTCTCTGCAACTTCGATGCAGAACAGGAGCAAAGAGCTGGGGTACAAAAACTCTCTCAGCTCCGGGACCTGGCTGAGTCCTGAGTTCCTGTGCCCAGACCTCAGACTGTTTTCCAGGCTCTCTCTCTAGATCTAAGCACGCACGCATGCACACACCAGTGCCACGATCGATGGTCAGCATCCAGATCCAAAGGAACAGTCACATTTTCTGACCATCTACATTTAAATGACAAACTACTAAAACCTGTTCATTCATTCTGTAGATAAGATGAGTTCACAGGGAACCAAATTTGTTTTTTAATTAGCAAGACCTGGTGGCTTAAGCATATGCAATTTAATACAGCATAGGCTTTGATATACAGTTAATTCTTTTCCCTTACAACTCCCCAAAATGGCCAGAGTTTGACTTTTGTCCCTATAGAATCCTCCTAAAGGTAGTGAACATTGTATAGAACAAATGGACAGTAAGAAAGAAGTTACAGACACTTGGGGGAATTCAATTTACAGGTCTCATCTTATCCACGAGGGAAATGTTCCAAACCCCCTGGTGAATGCTTGGAACCACAGATAGTACTGAGCCCTATATATCATTTTTTCCCCTACACACACATTCCTTTTCACTTAAAGAAAGCATTTACTTCTTCTGTATGGCATATCTGAATTGCCAGCATCAGTACCCTTGTGCTTTTGGGCCATTATTAAGTAATGAACTTGAACATAAGCAGTGCAATACCACAAAGGTTGCTCTTATAAACAAAACAGCTAAGTGACTAATGGATATATACAGTATGGATATATAAGGATAATTCATGTCCTAGGTGGAATAGAGCTGGAAGGCATGAGATTTCATCATACTACTCAAAATGGTGTGCTACTTAAAGCTTATGAATTATGTATTTTGAAATTTTTCCATTTAATGCTTTCAGACCATGGTTTACCATGGGTAAGTGAAACTGGATCAAGCAGGTGGAGGTGGGGGGAGGTATAACTCTACTTTCCTTTAGAGGATGTTAGGGGTCTACCAGACAGATTACTTAACTAATGCTGATTAGGCAATTCCTGACTGAGGGGTTAAGATTCCATTTCTGTAAGTGCTAAAGCTGGGATTACATTAAATCTTGATTTGTTGACATGGGGCTCAGCATAAGAGACTCTATATTTGGCTTGTTGTCTTTAACATTCTTAAAGTGGAAAGAGGATTTTCACTGATAGAGAAGAGCAGATACATAACACTGGCTCTTTCTAAGCCAGATTTTTATTGAACTATAACATACAGAAATACATATAAATTACACATAAACAGCCTGATGAATTTTCAGAGTTAGCACACCCACTTACCCAGCACCCAGACCAAGAAATGAAAGACACCAGCCCCTCAGAGTGCCCTTGTCCTCTCCCTACTGACTTCTATCTTCTTATCAAGTAAATCCTGCCCCTGCCTATTTTTGTAAATAAAGTTTTATTGGAACACAGCCATTCCGGTTCATTTACATATTATCTATGCTGCTTTTGCACTAGAACGGCAGAGTAGTTGCAACAAAAACCATATGGCCTGAAAAGCCTAACATATTTACTATCTGGACCTTTACAGAAAGTTTGCAGATTCCTGTTTTAGGGGAGTACTGTGCAATAGAATATAATCAGAGTCACAGATGTAATTTAAAATTTTCCAGTAGCCAGATTAAAAAGTAAAAATCATTTCAATATTTTATCAAGTATATTTCAAATATTATCATTTCAACATATAATCAAGATTTTTAAAAATGAGATATTATCTCTTCATCTTCCATAGTGTTTCTAAATCCAGTGTGTATTTTACCTTTACAGCACTTCTCAATTCATACTAGCCACACTTCAAATACTCAGTAGTCTCGTGTGGCCAGGGGCTACTGTGTTGGAAAGCACAGCTCTAGGATATCCTCTGGCTCTCTGAAGTTGGAGCTCCAGCACCTCTACTCCCAATGTCAGCCTGGGCTCCTCCTCCCCTTCAATCCAAGGCATATTTCTGCATTTAGCTTCCCTGAGTCTTTAAAGTGTGAACCAATAAATCCTTTGGACAAAGAGAGTGAAAGGACTGCCTAAAATGTGCAGCTTTACAAGAAAGGGCAGGATGAGCTGGTGAAAAGCCTAGATCCCTTTGGACTTCTGTTAGGGGGAAAATAATTCTAACAAGCTAAAACAAACAAATTGCAAACAAATGATAAATGCTTTAGATGAGGGACAAAAGAAAAAGAAGAATTGATGAGTATCCCTTAAGAATATCTTTAAGTCCTGGCTGGTGGTACAGGGACAAGGCTCCAGCCTGTGAACCCAAAGGTTGCTGGTTCAATTCCCCAGCCAGGGCACATAATCGTGTTGCAAGCCAGGTCTCCAGCCAGTTCTGTGGCTGGAGACAGGTGAAAGGCAACCATACATTGAAGTCTTTTTCCCTCTCTGCCTCTCTCCCTTCCCCGCTCTCTAAAAATAATACATAAAATCTTTAAAAAAAAAAAAAAAAAAAAAAAGAATGTTTCATCTACCCAACATTACAAAATAGAAAGAACAAACAGAAGACCAACCGAATATTTGCCAATGTTTAGAAATTAAGGCGTACCACTTACAAATCTAAATTTCTGGCATCTTTTGAAAAACTATAAGGGTTGGGAACACAAGTGCTGCATTACCATGGGATGACAATTAGCTGGATAGAAGGGCAGGTGCCTACTTCCCCACAGGAGACATGCTCTCTGGTTGGCCATAGTCCCCACCATTACCAGTCATCATACAAGTCATGCACCCGTTTAAATGATTACCTGGTTTTTGACTTTGTGGCCCCTTCAGTAGACATAACTTTCAGACACAAAGATAACTTTTTGGTATTATAATAGACTAATGTTCAAGGAAATACAATTACATACTAGTAGCAATAGAAAAAAATTTTAGCAGAAGTGAAACTTTTCTATCAAGTTTATATTCTAGTGGTTTCAATGAAATGTTGAGGGGCTCTGATCCTTTACCTTATGCCTTGGTAGAATAATTGGACCCAAATACAGTGGCAAGTGATATTTTTTATCCTTTAAATATCAGAGACAATGAAGTGTTTAATGGGAAGCTCCAAATAGCACAGGATTACAATTATAAACTTTTCCCATTCTCATCAGCCATGCTGAAAAAATACTATACTGACAGTTTCTAGGGTAATCCTCTCAAGTTATTTTGGCACTGGAGTTTTATATACTTAAAGGTTTAATTATGATTCATAGTCAGGAAACTAACAGTTTATTCTTTTGGCACCCCTATTTAATCTATTTGTTCACTGAATCTTGTTAATATATCTAAATCATGTTGTATTAAAAGATAGCTCATGGGCCATGGCATTGCATGCTTTATAGAACTATAAAATGTATTCTTTATAAAATCAGCATCTTTTATTTAAAAACATTTTGAGCACTGAAAGTTATTTTGTCAGAATAATTTACTTCTAACATTAGTTCTTCTCAAAAGAAATGCAGAAAAAGTGACTCTGTCTTCAATGTTGCTTGACATTTTGTTTTGAACATGCTGATGGGTGTGGTACTATAAAGATTCCTGGATCAGATATAAGAGAGGCTGTCTTTGATTAGCTTTACAATCTAAAAGTTCTGTCTTTGGCTAGCTGTATAACCTAAAAAGGAGTTGACTCACTCCTCTGAGCCTCAGATTCCTTATATTTAACATAGGAATGGTGGGTCCCAACTTTTAAAATTTACATTAGAAGTATTTACTTTAGGTGAAATCCTAGGTGGAAGTTCATCAGAAAAGGGCAGAACTGCCTTGGCTGAAAGGTATGAGTGTGAGGTCCTCAGTTGGGAAACACCCTCACACTACTCACAGGCAGCCCTACCTGGGCTGAAGACAACTGGCTGAGTGATGCACTCATTCCTTGATCAGGTTGCAGAGTTTCTGAACCAAATATTCTGAACCAGGATGGCATGGCTGACCTTCCAAGACTGTACAGACTCTTCTCACTCTCCTTAGGACAGGTGTATGGAGAATGTGTATGGAGTATAAAGATTACTGGATCAGACATAAAAGAGGTTATCTTTGACTAGCTTTACAATCTGTCAGGTACCTCAGGAGCCCTGCCACACATTTCAGCTTTTCTGAACATCACCCAGGCACCAGCTTTTTGAAGCCCCCATTCTTTCAGAAAGCTTTCTTAAGCACTTTGTGCTCCTTCTGTCTTACTTCTGCCCAATTCCCTTCTCAACCACGAAGCTCTTAGATTATAGCAACCTTATCAGAAATTGACAAACATCCCTTACAGGACCCCCACATGGAGGAGGGACACAGGAGGTACTTATTAAACACCAGTTGAACTCTATGCATTTCCATCATTGGCCCCTACTTTCCATGTTGAGTCCAAATCCTCTTCTTGATTTTTGACTATGGGAGGCTCTTAAAGCTTTGGATCTTTGAAAAGATCACCTGCATCACACAATAGGTCCCTTTCCAATGACTTCACCTAGATCACTTTCCAAAATAAATATGAACATTTACTAGTAGAGAAACATGAGGCTCTGCCTTCATGGTTCAAATAATCATCTCAACAGTGACCTTTTTATTCCATAAATTGGCAAAGCCTTTAAGGCTGCACTTGTTACTCCCAACTTGCAGGTGAAGTTAAGATTTATTTCACTTCAGCAGAACCAAAAGAAAAAAACCCTAACAATTCATATTCAAGGCAGCAATACCAAAAGAATCATAATAAAGTCCTCTTGAAAAAGTCCTCGCATGGTATGTGTGAAAGACTGAATATGGTCTATATGGTCAAATGTTCCCTGAAGAACAAACCTCTATTAGGGAATGAGAGGAGCCAAAGAAGAAAGAAGAAAGAAGAAAGTGGTACAAAAATCCTGTGTTGGACATGATAGCGCTCTCTTGAATTTGACTTCTGTCTCAAGTCTCAACAATAAAATACCTTAAACTTCAAGTTTTAAGACTTTAAATCTGTTAGTTCCTAGAAAGTAAAGACATCTATTGATTGATTGCTTTGGACAACCCCAAGCGAGGTGCCCATGAGAAGACCTAGTGAACCTGCATAGAAAGGCTCTGTGAGGCCCTAGGGAATACAACTCTGTATTCAGGTTTCATCACTGACTACCCATCCTGGATGATCTCCCAGCAATTCAGGGTGTGACTGGACATATAAAGACACCTCCTTAATTATCAGAGGTATTTTGGGTTTGAACCAAGCATAGCAACTAACTCTTCAGAGAACCTATTAATGAGCTGTGTCAACAGTTATAAACTGTGGGAAGGGCTCTTTATGAAAAGAAAATGATGACGTGTATTTGTGTACTAAAAGCAAAACAAAGATGGCCCTTTGTTTCAATTTGTGTCTCCCCAGACATTGCCTGCTTGTCGCATGGAAGAAAATCAGGTAGAACAACAACAAACTCCAAACTCCTGCCTGAGGAAATGCTGCTAAGCTTAACACTCTCTTACCAGGTCTTGCACAGGGACAAAAGCCATGAGGCCTGAACTTGACCAGGCATGTTTTGAGTTTCAGTTTCTTTGTTTATGAAATTTGAGGTCAAAATTGTTGATGTTGAAATATTAGCATTTAGCATTATTCTTTCCTTGGTTATGAAAATACTACATGTTCACTGTAATAATACCTGATTCATCCAGAGGCTGAGTGGGAAGGGAAGGGCCTTGCCAACCACATCACAAGGGAAGTAGGGAGGGGCAGAGGATAAAGATGCAGAGGTGCTAGAAAAGGCCCAGGAGGGAAGCCAGGGGTGAGGGATGAACAAGATCTTCCAGGTGAGGCTAGAAAGGGAAGAAAGAACAGGGCTTTCTCCAATCAAAACAATTCTATTAGGTCACAGCAAGACTCTGAGCAGGTTGAACTATCATTGGCAGAGGAAAAGCATTAGCCCAGGAGCCAGAGACATGCCCATCACAACTGGTTTTGTGACTTTGGGTGGGTGACTTAACCTCCTAAGTATCCATGTCCTCATCTGTCAGATGTAGACAATAGTCCCTACTTCAAAGTCTGGCTGGAACAGTAAAATGATTCTAACTCATGAAAGCTGTAGGTAATCTCCAAAGCAACATTCTCATTGACACAAGAAAGTAGGTCCCACCCAAACTTTGCCTTTGCTTTATTTCCTTCTCAAGTATTTAGGCAATTATGTACCAACAAAAGGGACACTGTGTGCAGCAGCTCTTTCCACCAGTTAATTTGTTTCTTCTCTGGAAACCACATGGTGTTTAAACAATGATTAAAGCAGACCAGGGGATAAGAATAAATGCCAGGGCACACCAATGAGGTGCTGAACACAGGCAAATGCACAGACTCTGCCATGGGCCCTTCCCATTAAAAAAAAACAATCTCACCTAACAGTTCCTACAGAAATCCTTTTTTGAATAAAGAGGTCAGTCTACTTATGTACAGATTAAAAGTGATTCACAGAGACCTTCAGGCCCACCAAGATGGCCAACTTGTGTTGTCAAGTCACTGAATGAAGTGACGGACTGGAGGAGGAGGCTTAGACAAAGTCCACAGGGAGCCAGTGTATGAGAGGAAGTGGCATCACTAGCATCAGCCCTGCACCTAGAGCCACATCTACCACTGGAGAAACAAACACTAGAGTGCAGGTATGCCAAGATGTCCTGGGTGACCCAACCCCACAGGTAACAAACAGTACCAGACTTGTCTGAAATGGATATATTCAGGCCATCACTAAAAATTTTATATGTGTGGGGTTGTGATTTACCTTAAGGATTAGGGAAGGAGGCCTGAATGGAAACCGCCAGTTCCAGGGCCCAGGTTTATGCCCAATGGGGAAGGACAACCACAGTCCTCCCCAAGTGGTATCAAGTTACTATGCCCTTCACAACCATCTTCTGTCCCAAAGACCCCTGCACACCATCTTCATCTCCTTCCAATTCTAAATTGCCCATTAGATGCAGTCCCCTATACATCTAGTAATATTTGTGTTATAATGAATATTAATAATAATCAATAGTATTAATAGTCATAGCAATGGTATTGTTAATATTAACATTCATAATAAATGAATATTATTCATTTAATATTTTTTCAAAACAGAAATCCTTTTTATCTGCTATGACACAATCATTGCAAATTTTTTTTCCCCTAACAGGATAGGTGTAGTGACATTCTCCATCCTGTTTCCCCCTATCATCTTATTTCTCATACTCCCTCACTATAGAAAGTTTGGAATATATATTTTCAGGATAATCTTTGCCCTTAATTTTTGGATAGATATCAAATATACACATAGGTCTTAAATAGAAAATTGAATTTTTATATATGTCTATAGCTGGACCAAGATCTTAAAATTTCTTGCCTCCCAGAAGCCTCTACCTTGCCCTATCCCAGATAATCCCACCAGAGAGAACCATCACCCTGACATCTATACTCTTAGCTTAGGTTTGCCTGTTTGAACTTCATGTGAGTGTAACCATACAGTACCTGCTCTTTAGAGCTATGTTTTATTTTCCTTCCTTCCTTTTGGTTTATTTTTCCTTCCTTCCTTTCTTCCATGCATACCTTCTCTTTCTTCCTTTTTTTCTTTCTTAAATACACTTACTTAAAGAAGTAGGCATTACTCATTATATATTAGTCCATCCCTCTTGAAGGATCCTTAGCATATAATTCTCTCTTTTTCATGCCCCTGCCCCTACCCCCACCAGGAGACCTGCAAGATCTTCCAGGAGTCAGGATTTCTCCAGGCATTTAAAGTTGGAGAACCGCCTCAGGTTCCTTGTGCCACTATGGAGCATATAGTTTCATATCCAGCAAAACTATCCTTCAAGAATAAAGGAGAAGACATTTCCAAATAAACAAAAGCTGAGAGAACTTGTTGTTACCACAGATGCCTTTCAAGGAATACTAAGCAAGTATTAAAGCTGAAATAAAAGGATACAAGACAGTAACTTAAACCCCATGAAGAAATAAAATTAAGGTAACAAAATAGAAAAACATAAAGGAGGGTATGAATGTATTTTTTGTTCAAAGCACTTCTTTTCTTCTTTTCTGACTTAAATGACAATTGCAAAAAAAACAGTATAGTTAACACATGAACAACAGAGGGTAGGGCACTAAACCTTCACACAGTCAAAATTTAAAAACTTCACTTGTCCCTCAGAATCCAAGGGGTGGGGATTAGTTCCAGAACCCCCCATAAATACCAAAATCCACAGACATTCAAGTCGCTTATAGAAAATAACATAAAACAATGCATACACTTGGCCCTCTACATCAGTAAATTCCCAGCTGTGGGTTTGAAAATACTGTTTTGGATCTGTAGTTAGTTGAACCTAGAGATATGATAAGGAGGGCCAATTGTATATTTACTGGAAAAAATTGCATGTAAGTGGGCAGTTCAAACCATGCTGCTCAAGGCTATACATGTTTCTCTGTAGAACCTTACCCTAATACACTCTTTGTAAAAGGTCACCTTTAGTTTCAAAGACAGAAGTAACCTGAAAGTAAGTGGACAGAAAAAATTATACCATGCAAACAGCACCCAAAAGAAGAGCTGAAGAGGCTATACTAATATCAGACAAAATAGACTTTCAGATAAAATTGTTACTAGAGACAAAGAACATTTTGTAATGACAATAGAGCCAAGCCATCAAGAAGACATACACAATAAAAATGCACCCAAAAAGAAACCTCCAAAATACATGTAGTGAAAACTTTAAAAATCCAAGAAAGGAGAAATAGAAATTTAACAGTAATAGTGGTGGATTTCAACACTCACTGTTATTAATGGGTAGAATTAGATAAAAGATAAACAAGGAAATACCAGACTTGAACACAATGAATAAGCAGATCTAACAGACATCTGTAGAATATTCAACCCAACAAGAGCAGCAGAACATATATTCTTCTCAAGTGCACATGGAACATTCTCCAAGACAGATCATATCTTAGGCCATAAAACAAGCCACAACCTAATTCATTTTATGAGGCTGCATTTTTTATATGATACCAAAATCAAAGTCATCATGAAAAAACTACAGACCAATAATCTTCATGACTACAGATGCAAAAGTCCTGAACAAAGTAATAGCAGAATAACTCCAGCAACATATAAATAGGTCACAAAAACATAACCAAGTGGGATTTATTTCCAGAAATAAAGGTTAGTACAATATATAAAAATCAATATAGAAGTGTTGGCAAGAAGGTAGAGAAAGGAGAGCCCTTGAGCACTGTTGACAGCAATGTAAACTGGTGCAGCCACTACAGAAACCTATGTGACGTTTCCTCAAAGAAATTTAAAATAGAACTTTGATATGATCCAGCAATCCCACTTCTGGGTATATATCCAAAGGAAATGAAGGAAATGAAAACAGGATATGGAATAAATCCACATCCTGTAGCATTATTCATAATAACCAAAATATGAAAACAACCTAGCTGTTCATCATTAAAAAAAAAAAAAACAAAAAAAGTCAGACTTATAAAAACAGTAAAAAAGTGGTTACCAGACCATGGCATTGGGAGAATTAGGCAGAGGTTGGTAAACAAGTACAGACTTTTAGGTATAAGATGAGTAAGGTCTGAGAATCTCATTTACAACACAGTGACTAGTTTATAACACTGTATTACATAATTAAAATTTGCTAAAAGACTATTTAAATGTTTTTACACGCCAAGTAAAAAAGATAAAAAATGTGAAGTGGTGAATGTATTAACTAAATGCAAGGAATACTTTCAAGAATGTATATGTGTATCAAATCATCACAATGTACACTTTAAATATCTTACAACTTTGCTACTTATACCTCAATAAAGACCAAAACAATCAATGTAATATATCATATTAATAAAATAAAGAACAAGCCCTGGCTGGTAGCACAGTGGATAAAGCACTGGCCTGCAAACCAAAAGGTTGCTGGTTTGATTCCCTAGACAGGGCACAAAATCAGGTTGCAAGCCAGGTCTCCAGCGAGGTCTCCAGCCAGGTCCGTGGCTGCAGGCAGGTGTAAGGCGGTACCATACACTGATGTCTCTCTCCCTCTCTGCCTCTCTCCCTTCCTCTCTCTCCGAAAATAATAAATAAAATCTTTAAAAAATAAATAAAATAAAATAAAGAACAAAAACATGATAATCTCAATAGATACAGGAAAGCAAATTAATAAAATCTAATCCATGATTAAAAAAAAAAACAAACAGTTAACAAATGATGAATAGAAGGGAGCTCCTGCAACAGGATCAAGAGCATGAATGAAATATCCATAGCTACTGTCATACCTAATAGTGAAAGACTACAAGTTTTCTCGTAAGATCAAGAACAAGACAAAGATGCCTGCTCTTGCTGCTTCTATTCAACACTATACTGGAGGTTCTAGACAAGCCAATTAGGCAATAAAAAATGCATACAGATTGAAAAAGAAGTTAAACTATCTCTTCACAGATGACACAATCTTGTATACAGAAAATCCTAAGGAAGCCATAAAACAAGTAAGAATCAATAAAGTTTAGTGAAACTGCAGGATAGAAGATCAATATATAGAAATTAATTGTATTTCTATACACTAGCATTTAAAAGGAAATTAAGAAAACTCCATTTACAATAGCATCAGAAAGAATAGGGGCTATGGCTGGTGGCGCAGTGGATAAGGCACTAGCCTGCGAACCCAAAGGTTGCTGGTTCAATTCCCAGCCAAGCCACACATAACCAGCTTGCAAGCCAGGTCTCCAGCCAGCTCTGTAGCTGGAAGCAGGTGAAAGGCAACCATACATGGATGTCTCTCCTCCTTTCTGCTTCTCTCCCTTCCCCTCTCTCTAAAAATAATAAAATCTTTTAAAAAAAAGAATAAAATGCTTAGGAATCAATTGAACAAAAAAAGTGTAAGACCTGTAAAGTTAAACCTACAAAATATCCTTCCTTGAAAGAAATTTAGGAAGACAGAAATATATGGAAAGAAATTCCATACTCATGGGTTGAAAATGGTAATAGGGGCATACTCTCCAAACTGATCTACGTATTCAACACAATCCCTTTCAAAAGGCCTTTTTGCAGAAATTGATGAGCTGACCCTAAAATGCAAGGGACGCAGAACATCCTTGGAAAACAATCTTGGAAAAGAACATAGTTGGAGAGAGCAACTTTAAGTTGGAAACTTCCTAGTTTCAAAACTTACTACAAAGCTGCAATACAAATTACATAACTGATACTAGACATATCTAAAATTTATGAAGAATTGCACAACTTTTAAGAATAAAAAGACAAATAACTCAATTTAAAAATGGGGAAAGGATCTGAATAACCATTTCTCCAAACAAGGTAATCAAATGGTTAATATGTACCTAAAAGGATACTCAATATCCTTAGTCATAAGGAAAATGCAAATCAGTACCACAATGAGATACCACTTCACAAACATTGGTATGGCTGTAATTAAAAAAAAGGAATAACAACACATTAAGTGTAGGTAAAGTGTGGAGAAATTGTTGAAGATTTTGATTTATACAAAAAGAAAGAAAGAAAGAAAAAAGACCCTATATTTATGAAGTGGCTGTTTCAGCCTCTTGAATGAAGTCTTTCTTTTTCCTCTCCCCTTTACCCAAAATTTGTTTCAGATATATTATAGAATTAAATAAATAAATAATAAAATTAAATGAAAATACAGGCAAATATCTATCTCATCTCTGGATAGGAAAGATCATTTTTGGCACACACTTCTTCCAAAAAAAAGAAGAAAAAGTGAGGCCTTGGCTGGGTAGCTCAGTTGGTTAAAAGCATCATCCTGATATGCAAAAAAAGAAGAATTATAAAGAAAAAGATTGATATTTAACTATATAAAATATTAAAATATCTGTGTACCAACACACATCATAAACAATTAAGAGGCACAGTAAAAGAACGATTTAGTATCTGCTAGGAATTTCACAAAGATAATACACTTATATTTAATTCTAATAAATAAAATAAAAACTCTAATGTCCTAATGATAAAATCAGCAGAAGCTATGAACAGGGAAAAAGCACAGGATAGGAAAGATACATTGTTAATTTGGAAATGTTCAAAGTTCCTAATAATAAAAATGCAAATTAAACTGACAATGAAAGACTGTTTCTCACTCATGAAATTAGCCAAGATTAGGAAAGAGGTAAACTCATATTAGTTGATTTCTTGGAACCTTTAATTTTCTCTGAGGTATTTTAATTTTCTTTGAATAATTCTTCATGTTTATTGAGTTAAATTCATTAAGTATTTATTTTTCTTTTGCTGGTATTACATGTAAAAGCTTTGGACTTAGAGCTGTTACAACTCCAGCTCTTTAATTCGTCCTTTGTGCACATCAGTGTGTACGTGTAGTTTATGTTCAGTGTTTCTTAACTTCTCTGAGGCTGCTTTCACATCTGACCCTGGCATGATCAGGATAGGCAGACAGCAGTCTGAAGTGTCACAGCCTACATAGGAGGTGGTAGGGGTGTGGGTTCTGGATTGTTTGGTCTGTATTTACTCTCACTGGACTGTTTACTATCTCTAGTATGTTACCATGTCTAGGGAAGTCCTTCCAGGGTCAGCAAGGGCCCAGATGTCAAAGCATCAGGATACAGATAATACAACACGTAGTTCATGTACTGACTCAAAACCTTAAAAAAACTGTTGATGACCAAGTCCAACCATCTAGGGCACCCAATCAGCCCAGGCAGCTTATTTTGGGGGGGTGTCTTGTTGATCATTAGTTCTGACTCTGCATCAGGTTTCTACATCTGTTAAGCAGGCTTCCCCGTGAAAGCCTGGCCTTCCCCTCAAAACCTGACACAATTGCACCTGTATCTCTCATTAAGTTCAGGCTCTACTCCAACCAATCACATTGCCATGTGGCAGTTGAATATAACTTCCAGTGTTGCTCTTCTTGGTCCATTTGTCTTTTAAAGGGGCAGATATTTCAAATACCAGCTCTCTCAGCAGAAATGTAGGTCCTGCCAAGAACAAGTCACCGAAGCAGAGTCATGGGGGAGGATCCAGCTCTGCCTTTTAGCAGGTGTGTGAAGTGGGTGGAGGTAATAATGCCTACTGACAAGGTTGTTGTGTGGATTAAAGTGGAGGAGGTACACTCGGTACCATGCCTGAACTGTTAATATATGAGTTATTATTATCACTTATTATAACCCCTTAAATGCTGCCTGTCCAACTCATAATATTCATAATCTGCCTCAGTTACCTCATCTGCAAAATTAAGACAATATTACTGGACTAGCCATGTGTTAGTCCAGGTCCTCTGAGATGTAGATACCAAGACAGGACCAATTGAGCAAAGATTATTATTAGAGGAAATGCCAGTGAGGAGAGATGGGAAGGGAACCTGGGGAGGCTTGGAAAGCCCTCAGGCTGAGAGGCAGGTCTTGTTCCTGCAAAGGAGAAAGGGAAGGAAGGGCAAGGAGCATTCTCCATCATTGCGTGCCTGAGGAAGATTGAGAAGGCCACCAGGAATGGTGGAGGCAAAGGTGGCTGTCACAGGAGTTCCATTCTCTTAGGAATGGCCCTGCCTTAATATCCCTGGCTGATGAACTAACAAGAGCACAGCAGCAGGACCCTCAATTATACTCTCCTTTAGCAGGAACTCTGACAGGCATATTCTCATGGCTGCAAAAGCGGAAAGATGAAATGTATCAAAACATGTAAAGCCCTCAGAACATGGCTGGGAACATGGTGGGCATTGTGTACCTGGCTGCTACTATTATTATTATAATTGCCTGAAACATTATCTGTGTAATAGAACCAATAAAAACATTTAAAAAATCTATGGCAAGGATGATATTACATGAACTATTCTTTTTGAAAGATTGTATTTATTATTTTCAGAGAGAAGGGCAGGGAGGGAGGAAGAAAGGGAGAGGAGCATCGATGTATGGTTGCCTTTCACCTGCCTCCTGCTAAGGACCTGGCTGGAGACCTGGCTTGCAACCTGGTTATGTGTCCTGACTACATGAACTGTTACTATTTAACTTTTGTACGTATTTGTTTTCTCTATTGTAGTATAAAAAATTTGCAGAATAAACCTCTTACCTTTTTTTATCTTCCCGAAATACTTACTATAAATAGATGTGCTCATAGTACATTCTCAATAAATATTTGCTGAATAAATGATGGCAGTATACTAGGGAAATTACACTGACATACATAATCTTTAGTACTAAATGGTTGAACCTTATTTTGGAAATAAGTTCATAAAAGGTTCCAAGTCTGCCCTTCCTCGGATTATATACTTAGTTATTTTTCTAATATTTTATAACAAAAGTTTTATAACAAGAGCAAAATAGAAAGTTTGTTTCTTCAGTGAACACTCATATACCCACCATTTAGATTCTACCATTAACAATTTTGTAATACTTGTTTTAGCACATATTTATCCACATATTTATCTCTCTATTCACCCATGAATTCATCTTATTTATTTTTGGTGAATTTCAAAGAAAATTGTACTTTCCCCTAATGACTTCACTAGGTGTACCATTAATTAAAGTTCATTTTTTAAAGAATGTTTTTTTCTTTTAATGCAAAGAGTACACTGAGTTTTTAAGTGAATGCAACCAATTCCAAGCATCAAGAGTCATCCTGGTTGAGGGCAGTGTTGCCAGGTGCACATTTCTGAGGGAAATTTAATGCCCTTGATGGGTGCAGCATATGCTTGGTGTGTGACATCTGTTTATGTGCTTCTTGCAGGTGGTAATTATTGGCTGGGGTCTCCAGAAAGCAGACTCTGAGATGGAAGTTACTGTGTAGGTTTCCTAAGGAGCATTCATCAGACCAATGCCTATGGGATCAACAGGAATGAAGCAGGAGTGGCAGGGAGAGAAGTGGAGTTGGGGTGCAGGTGCAGTCAACCCCACAGGGAGCTAGGATAGTGTTCAGAATTGTCCTGAGTTGGGCTGAGATGGCCAGCCTTTGGTAACCCCATGGCCATCAGTCAATGGATGGATGTCCTGCTGGGCATGACCATGACCTTGGACTAGGCAGCTCTGCAGTTGAAGCATTACTAATGGGCCTGATATTGAAGGCTGCCTGTGATTGGCATGCCCAGTACCTGAGGAAAAGTCTTTCCTTGAAGGAGGTCTGATGGCCCAGCAGTGTAACTCATGAGTGTCACTTCACTCATTTTAGAGACATATCATGTGTCAGCTATACATGCTTGATTCCACAGCAATAGCAAATCCTAGCCAAACTATCTTTAGGATTCTAGAGACTGAATTAGTGACCTGGAGTAGACTGTGATAGGCACTTGCTTCTATGCTATGACCAGTGAGAAACAACACTGCAAAGGGCTGAGATGTATGGCTTATTGTTACATTAGTAGGGTATTCCTCATGTAACCCAGGAGGGCTTGAACCTCAGGGGGCAGATGGTCCTCCCCAAAAGAGTGACACATGAGAGAGGAGTCAAGAGAGGATTCCAAGGTCATGCCACATAAGTAAAAAATGATTTGAGAGACCCAGTATAAAAGGATTCAGAGAACTTGTTAAAACAAGACATGAAGCTAGCTAAAGAAACCTGAGGTCATAGACCTTATGCACAGTCATCAGGATTGGCCTTGCCTGAAAAATCAAATAATCTCATCAAAATTAGATTTTGAAACAAAAATTGCACCTTCTGGGGTCTTAATGTTTGTGTTCCCCAAATTTCTGTTGAAAACCTAATAGGCAAGGTGGTGGTATTAGGAGGGGAGGCTTGGAGGTGATTAGATTATGAGGGTGGGCCACTCATGAATTGAATTAGAGACCTTATAAAAGAGGCCTCAGAGAACTCCCTAGTCTTTTCCTCCATGTGAGGCAACAACAGAATTCAATAACTGGAAAAAGGCCCTCATCTGACCATGCTGGCTTCCTCATCTTGGACATCAGCCTCCAGACAGTGAGAAATAAATTTCTGTTGTTTATAGTAACTGTGGTGTTTTGTTACAATAGCCTGAATAGGCTGAAATACTATACTATATACCTTCCTTAAAAAATGTAAGTGCCTTCTTATGAACACTTGTCATTTGTATATGCTCCAAATTTTTGTACTGTATTCCTTGCACTTTGGTAAGATCTTGCAGGATAATTGCCATCTTTCCAATATAGAATGAAAAACAACAACAACAACAACAAAACCCCATTTCCTGACCTCCATGCTGCTGGGATGCAGTTGTGTGATTTAGGTTCTGCAAAGCAGTAGGGCTCCTGCAAGGCCTTGCTGGGAAGCTAAGGGAAATAAAGAAAGAGGAAGGGTCAGGGACCTGAGCAGAGCTGGGGTGCCTCTGAGCAGAGCTGGGGTGCCTCTGAGCAGATGCTGGGGAGGGGTTTCCTGATTCACCAGCTTTCCCAACCTGAAAAAGCTGATTCTATTTGTTGTTCTTGGAATCATTTGGGAAACTCAGCCTGAAGTCCACTTTTTGACCCACTTCAAGAACCTAAAAACTCTGTTCCTCAATATCCCTTCTTGCATAGACTAGCTAGAGGTGATTCAATTGTATGCATCTGAAAACCCTGACCCCATACATTTTAAGCCACAACATACTTTCATCATACACCACAATATTCTATTGAGGTCCCAGTATATAAAGTAGATTATAAATGGAGTTGTCCTAGCTTGATCTTCTGGCTCTTCTCATTCTAGAACAAGAGGGCTCCAATGATCTCATCTATAGGAGAAAAAAACCTCTTGCAAGGTTATTACAGAGGGCCCTTCTTACACTGGACCAAACCTAATTTGTTCTATTTCATTTCCTACCACACTTCTTATTCTGAAGTTAATCCCTGTTTGCATGCATACCCTGCCCTATAACTTTGGGTCCCCCTAACCATTCCTGTACTCTTCCCTCTTCCTAGCATGTTTGTCATAACTCCATCTGCCAGGAAAACATCCATGCATTCTTCAAGATCCAGATCAATTATAGCCTCCACAGATCTCTCACCAATGTTTTTCACATCCTATGACAGGTCATTTCAAAGGCCCTTAACATTCAAGGGCCTACCATTTTCAAATGTAACTATTTTCTAGTAATGACCCTGGGTAACCTGTAATTTTGCTGAGGCACAAATATGAATCATGATTTGTTGGTGAGTTGTCCTGGCTTTTCCCTTCCTTTTACCCACAGCATCCACCACGGCTTCACATTGCCCAAACCTGGCAAGAAAGAACCTAGTTAACAAAGGGAACCTGAGAAAATGGAGCTAATTGAGCAATACAGAGCAAAGCAGGGAAAAGCAAAAACAGATCTAGGGATGGTGGAGGAAATGATTTACTCAATAGAAACTCATAGGAGTCAGTGAGACCTCAAGAGATGGGAATTGTGATTAGAATGGACAAAGGGAGGACACAGTTCATGTTGTGTTCTACAGAAATAATTCTTCTGTATTCTTTTTTTTAAAAGATTTTATTTATTTATTATTTCCAGAGAGAGAGGAAGGGAGAGAGGCAGAAAGGGAGAGAACATCAATGTATGGTTGCATTTCACCTGCTTCCAGCTACGAATCTGGCTGGAGACCTGGCTTGCAACCTGGTTATGTTGCCCTGGGGAATCGAACCAGCTACGTTTGGGCTCACAGGCTGGCACCTTATCCACTGTGCTACCAGACAGGGCTAATTATTCTTTTGTAGAGGCAGTAAGCGGTCTCTGTTAAGTCAAGAACAAATACTCCTAAATCAATGCATCTATACTCAATGGCAAATAATGGAGAAAAGTGCTACTGTAATGACAGGGTAATCACATCCACTGGCAAATGTGGGAAATGAGTGACTCACTCCTACTACAAAAATCAGGAAGAAAGATTGAAGACAGAACTGATGGGAAATTAAGCTGTCCTCTTATAGTATCATTGTGATAAAAACTGCATATGACACACCCTTGACCGAACCAGCTGACAGATTCAGGCCTCGGAAGATTGAGAAAGCAGTGGGAGGAGCTGCTATTTTCAAATGACTTCCAATTAACAAGGAGGAACTGATGGGGAAAGTGGAAGTGATGGGCATTATGAGAGAAGATGCTCACATCATCTTTCTGTTCAAGACCTCCAGGAATAAGAAACCTAGTCCGGGTGAGAATTTTGTGGTTTGAGCAAAGATTTTTAAAAAGATTAAGGGGAGTTGGAGTCCATAAAATAATGTCCTTCTTATCAAATAGGGTGGGAGGTTCTTGAAAACAAGGTTCTGACACTGCAAACACAAGTAAGTAAATAGCTAAAAAAGAAGAATTAAAACAAGCTGATGTGTTTGCACAGACAACTTTGCAAAGAACTCGCAGCATGTCTCTCTCTCTCTCTCATTAGTATAAGTCACTCGCTGAATGCCTATTGTGACTAGTAGGATGAACATCATTAGTAGAGACATTACCAGTGCTTTCAATTATTATACCTGTCCTGTATCATTTCTACTCTGTGAATCTCCTGGAAGCTCAGACATCTGAGCCACCTAGAAATAAAATATGCTTAGGTTTATCTTAAAGGCTGGAAAACAGAAAGGACTTCATTGGACTGAAGGTTCTGGATATTATATTCATGGGTAGTCTGAAAACATTTTTCATAAACTTGTGGGAGAGGAATGAGCCAGCTCCAATTCTTGCTTTCACTTTCTCAGCTCTCTCTACCCTATCTTACACAGTGTGGGTTAGTGATTCTTGACCCACAATTCATTCAATCATTCTTCTATTTAATATACACAACTGAGCATCTATAATACACCAGGCAATGTGAGATAAAAGACATATTAAAATGCTGCTCTCTATACCCAAACACACTGTTAAAACTGAGATTTGTGACCAGTATAATAGGAACAGAGGATAGAAAGTGTAAGTTTTTCTGAAGGAGAACAGAAAGAGCTTTACAAAGAAGACAACCTCTAAGTTGAGCATGGAAGAATAAATAGGAAGCAGAAGGGCTTGGATTCTAGGCAGAGAAAAGAGCAAGAAAAATGCCAGGAAGAAGTGAAGGGTGAGCAGATGCCTTTGGAAAGCCACATATACAATACTACTTGCAATTGCTAGAGTTCCAAGTATTCTGTGGAAGAGAAACTGAGGCTGGATGAGAAGATCAGGTTGTAGAGCATGCAAACAAATTTAGATATGACCCTGTGAATGACAGGCATCTCTGAAAGCCTCTCAATAGAACAGTGACATTGTAGGCAGGGGTGTCAAACCCATTTTCACCAGGGATCACATCAGCCTCCAGACTGCCTTCAAAACACCAAATGTAACTTTAGGATTGTATAAATGTAACTACTCCCTAACAGTGAAGCCAGCTGGGTAGAAACAAGGTACCAGGCTGTATAAAACAAGGTGGAGGGCTGGATTCAGCCCACCGGCCTTGTGTTTGCCACCCATGTTGTAGAGGATCAACGTGGGTTTGGGAAAGAAGATGATAGTATACATGTGAGATGAGAATGAAGGGTGGGGCACATATTTATTTAGGAGGTACCAGATTTGATGCATGTGGGAGGGTGGGAAGAGGAAAAGGCAGCTAAGATAACATTTAAGTTTCATCCTTAGGAAACTTGGGCAACTCACCAAAATATGGATTCTAGGAAGATAGCAGATACAATGGGAGAAACATAAAATAGTTGAACTTGTACCAGCTGAGTGTGAGGAATCTGTGGGTCATCAAAGTGGAGATGACCAAGAGTGAGTTCGGTATATGATTTTAAAGCTCAGGCTCACAGGCAAGGAGCAGAGACACACAGTTAGAGCAGGCAGGATCACCAACAAATATGGAAAAACCTGAGGACTGCTCAAGATCAGCAGCATCACTATCACCTGCAGCAATAGTCTGGGGCCAGCTCACAAGAGTCAAATGTTAAATTTTCAGGCATTTCGAAGGCTGGTTGTTAAATCCTACCTAGCTTGGTGAGCGTATTTATGCCACACAGAAATCAGTAAACACTATAAACAGACCTGCTTTCTCCACACCCCGCCCCAGCTGGCTACCAGTACACACCAAACTTGAGAGCTTGTTATAAATGCAAATTCTCAGGCCCCACCTTACATACAGCAGATCAGAAACCCTGGGGGAGTTTTCACAAGCCCTACAGCAGATTCACATGCCCAGGAAAGTTTGAAAATGCCCACTCTAAGCACAGGGAACACAGGATCCACACCAGCCTGGGAAGACCAGCCTGGCCTTGGACTCAATGGAAATGTATGTGAGGCTGGACTGGCTTAGGGAAATCCCTGGCCTGCTACTGGCACAGGCGGGTGAGGACGGCAGGGGCGGGGGGCAAAGCATTGTCCAGGAGAGATGTTCCAGACCACAGGGCACAAAAACTGACTGTTGACAATTAGTCAATATCTCTCTAAATCTGTGATAGGATTAACATGCCTAGTCACCTAATCCACTCTTTTCATATCTTCTAAAATTACTTTTTTTTTTTTTTTCCTGGTCAGAGTTTTAAAGGAATTGGAGGAGGAAAGTGATCGTTTAAAAGTCCATAGTATATCCTGGTGCTAAGGGGAAGCAGAGTTTACTACCCAAAACACACTTTTTGGGCAAGTATAATTATTGCTCACTGGTTATTTATTTTTTTATTTTTTTATTTTTTAAAGATTTTATTTATTTTTAGAAAGAGGGGAAGGGAGGGAGTATGAGAGGGAAAGAAACAACAATGGGTGGTCACCTCCTGCTTACCCCCAACCTGGCCTGCAACCCAGGCATGTGCCCTGACTGGGAATCGAACCAGCGATCCTTTGGGTCATAGGCCGGCACTCAGTCCACTGAGCCACACCAGCCAGGGCTCACTGGTTATTTTTGAAGGAAAAGACTCAGGAAGAACCTTGGCTCTTCCCTAAAACTGCTTAAAAGAACTTAGACACAGGACGTGCTCCAGAAAGGGAATTTCCATCACAATAACTAGAGTTTAATATGAAGGTTGTGGCATACAAGGAGGAACCAGCTAGGCCCCTTTGATCTAAGTCTCTTCTGCATCTCATTGTTGGAAGATGGCCCAGCAAACGTTTGTTTACCACACATTTGCTTTTCCAGTCCATGTGAATTGCCTACCTCCCCTTTGAAGTCCCAAACTACTACCTCTCTTTATCATTAGCTCTAGAAGGCAGTGGAACCTCAGTTCCCAAATTCATTCATTGCAGAAGGCTGTTTGAGAAGTTATTTGTTCGAAACCTAATCATACTCACACTCGTAAAGTCTCTCCTTTGTTTGTCACCTGAGAGACACTTTTCATGTTAACATAAATATATCCACCTCATCCCTTCACATTCCTTTGAAAAGCATACCATAACACATTTGACCAACTGGTGAACATTTAAGTTGCTTTAAGTTTTTGCTGCTTTTGATATTTTAAACAATGTTACAACCTTTGTTCAAACATCTTATTTATTTATTTTAAGATTTTATTTATTATTTTCAGAGAGAGGGGAAGGGAGAGAGACAGGGAGAGAAACATCAATGTATGGTTGCCTTTCACCTGCCTTGTTCAAACATCTTTTAATCCATATCCGATTAGTTCTCTAAAATGAGTCCTATGAAATGGTTAAAATATGATAAATAAAAGGCTATAGAGAACAAACATTATTTGAATCCCAATGAAATAAACTCCTCTTCTTCACTATAACACCAGGAGCAACAAGGTAATTAAAACTAAACCCTCTAGTGAGCAAGGAATGGAAATTGAGTTCCATCTATCTACACCCTGGGGATAGATGGTCATAAGCTGTCAATCAGTGGTGCTGTATCAAGTTGAAATGTAGCAACAATAATTGATATGTTTAAGGTATGACTTTAGAACTGTCTGGCCTCTGGGAAAAAAAATCCCTTGGCTTAAAATTTTTCTGAAATTAGACCCAAGTAGGTTAAGTTAAAAAAATGTTTAAGCCCTGGCTGGTGGCACAGTGGATAAGGCACCAGCCTACAAAGGCAAAGGTCACTCACTGGTTTGATTCCCAGCCAGGGCACATACCAGGTTGCAAGCCAAGTCTCCAGCCAGGTCTGTAGCTGGAGGCAGGTGAAAGGCAACCATACACTGATGTCTCTCTCCCTCTCTGCCTGTCTCTCCCTACCTCTCTGTCTAAAAATAATAAATAAAATCTTTAAAAAAATAACATGTGTGCTGGCTTTGGCAGCACATATACTAAAATTGGAACAATACAGAGATTAGCATGGCCCCTGCACAAGGATGACATGCAAATTCATAAAGCATTCCATTTTTTTTTTTTTTTTTTACCTCAACTTAGTAGACATAATAATTTCTACTCTGGGGACTGGCTGAGCACTGCAAGTGCCATTATTTCTGAAGGCTTCAACTTGTAAAACACATGTAAAGGAAAAACAGAGGGTATTGAAAGAAGTAAGACCTGTACACAGCCTAAATAAATAAATAAGTAAATCTACTATTTAAGACGGAAAATGCCAAAAAGAATAAGTTGTAGTTCTGGTGGCTTAAAATAAAGTTTAGTTATATTATTTGAGGGGGGAGGATCTGACTCAAAAATCAAATTCTTTTTTTACTATGGGTTTGGCACTGTCTCTAGGACAACTTTCACAAAAGTGAGTCCTGCAATATACCATTTCTGTGATATATTTCACAAAAATAGTATTCCAGAATAAAATCAGTATTAAAGAAGAAAAACTTCTTAATCTTGCTATATATCTAAAATACAATCATTTAACATGTAATAATTATGTAAGCCATTGGCACATCTTAAATTTTTTGTAATAACTCTTCAAAGTCCAGTATGTACTTTAAATATGTGTAAAAATAATGTATGTTTATAAATGTATTTTTGCATGTAAGAAAAAAAAACATGTTTGAGATAAATGAATCTGTGCCAAGTTCTTCAAAACTGCATCAATACAGTGACAGGAAGATTCAACCCATCCACAAATATTACGCACATGCTGCCAGCAAGGGGCTTTGATCAACTCATGTCTATTTCCTGAGGCCAGCAGTGTGCCCAAAAAGCTTCTGAAGAAAGTAAGACATCTATCTTTTTTAACCAGTTTGCCTGTATATTGTAAAGACGAATCACAGACTGATGCAAACTGTACAAATCTCTAAACATAGGCCATAATAACTCCTCAAAAAAAGATGCTATGGCAACTTTCATTGTCCTCCTAAGGGCATGGTAGTTGGAGTTGATGCTGACCATAGGCACACAAGGTGCCTTGCTCGGCTATGATTAATAAGTTTCCCAGGGGATTCTGTGGCGTAGACAGCTCTGGAGGAAGTAGATGGCAATGAATCATTGTGCTCAGGAGCGGAAAATACAATGTGATTCATATTAACTGAAAGAAAAGGTTGAGAGAGAAAAAACAACTAATAATTAAGGCCATACATACACACTCTCACGCACCAGCAAATACCACATTGAACACGTCAGCATAACTTCTGCTTTTTCAAAGTTCAAAGAAGAAAAAAAGTACAAAATTTCAGAATAAAGCATAATAACTCTATGACAAAACTGAACTACTATAATGCATAACATAGTTACATAAAAAGAAATGTATTTTATTTTTAGTGAAGTTGGCACGTTGTTATAAGAAAAAAGGAGCCAATATATTGTTTTCACTCAAATAGTACTTTAGATATTTTCTTTAAATTTTCTTGCATACTATCATACTTTAAAATGTTAACTTTTGCCGTAAGTCCACTTTATCTCTTCAGAGAAAATTCTTGCCTCATCATAAGCCTTCTCTCAAGTAGCATCATTTCATTTCTCAATAATGAGTTATTTAAGGGAAGCAAGGGAATGAAAGTTGTGTTCCTCAGAATCTAATAAGCAAGTAAAAACTAAACAAACAAAAGTGAGCCTCAAAGCTATTGTGATCAATCAGTTTAAACAATAGAAATCACTGGAAACAATGAATATAGCCATAGGACTTAGGCTTTAAGTGACACTCAATTAGTAATCCATGTGGACACAAATTTTGAGTTTGTGCTAAAAGGATAAATGTACATTTGAATTGATTAGTTATAAGAAAACATGACCAAGTTTACAAAACATTAAATATTTGGAAAGAATTTGGTTTATTCAAGCACTCGACTGGCCAAGTGGATTGTAAAATCAGTATAGACCAGAAATTGAATGATTTGACAGTATGAGGTGGGCAGGTTTGGTGGATGTCTTGGGTGAGGGTGTTGTATGACTGCACTAGTTGTGGGCTGTTCTTAACTGTGGTGATGTTAGGAAATAACATGTCACCTTTTTTGGAAAATGACACAGATGAGTGAAAAGGCAGTCAGGTATGTGGGAGCACTCGGGAGGGGAAAGAGCAGAGGAAAGAAAGGTGGAAGTAGGTAACATGATCCCTCCCCTCCCCACACACACACCCCGTAGACATACATGTCTGTTCCAGGGAGCTGATCCCCAAGGCAAATAGCCTGGGTCTGGCCTTAAAATGTTTTATTTTTGTCTGAATTTTCCTATGTGGAGTTTCTTAGGCTGAGTTAACCAAATGACTGAAATCTCCACTTTGTTTTGTTGTGGGAACTCATAGATACACATTTGCACTCCCGTTTGCCAGTAAAAACCAAAGCAGAAAAACAATGTCAGAAATAGCATTTTGATCTCAAATGTTATGATCCCTGGATCTTGCAGTCAATGCTATAATTTTCTACCCTGACCTACTTAACAAAACTTACAGTTCACCCAGACTTGAAGACATTAGTCATCATTTCAAATCACCCATTGGGAAGGTATTTAATAAATTTTAAATAAATTTTCTATAACTTATTTTATAGTTCTAAATATAGAAATTCACAAAATAGGCAGAAACCAAACCCCAGGGACTGTATATTACTTTCCACTTGTTTTTTCTTTTTTTTTTTAAGATTTTATTTCATTAATTTTAGAAAGAGGGGAAGGGAGAGAGGCAGAGAGGGAGAGAGACATCAATGTATGGTTGCTTTTCACCTGCCTCCAGCCACAGACCTGACTGGAGACCTGGTTTGCAACCTTGTTATGTGCCCCGGCTGGGGAATCGAACCTGCGACCTTTGGGTTCGCAGGCCGGCATCTTGTCCACAGTGCTACCAGCCAGGACTCCACTTGATTTTTCACAATATTCTTGGTTATAAAATTATGATACAAGTATGTGAACATTCAAATCTAAAGTTTTATGTATATGTAGAATACTTTTTTATTACAAAAGCAAAATAAGTTTGTTATAGAAATATTAGAAAATAAATTACTAAAATAACTAAATAAAAATTTAAAACTATAGTTCCATTAGTTAATCCTCTATAGCACATCCTTTCAGAATTTTTATGAACCCAGCCCTGGCTGGTAGCTCAGTGGATAAGGTGCCGGCCTGTGAACCCAAAAGTTGCAGGTTCGATTCCCCAGACAGGGCACATAATGAGGTTGCAAGTCAGGTCTCCAGCCAGGTCCATAGCCGGAGGCAGGTGAAAAAGGCAACCATACATTGATTTCTGTCTCTGTCTCTCTCTGCCTCTCTCCCTTACTCACTCTCTAAAAATAATAAATAAAATATTTTTTTTAAAAAAGAATTTTTATGAACCCATCTGACTCTACCTCCTTATTTTATTTTGTAAACCTTATTATAACCTGACATATATTGTGTATTTGATTGCTTTATTGTTTTTTGTCTATTTCTCCCACTGGGAAGGAAGCCTCTTGGGGAAAGCACTTTGCCACTTTTGTTCACTACAAATGCCCTCAGCCTCACATAGTGTCTGATGTATATTAGAAGTCTATAAAGATTTAATGAATGAATGAATAGTTGGTACTCACTAAATATTTGAAAAACTGATAGCCAGTAACTGCAGGCCAATCTGCCCAGAGTCACCTCATTATTCTTTACTCAGTCTGCTATTGGCTAAATCAGTCCATTACTTTGTGTTTGAACTCAGTAAATTTAGCTATTGGCATATATATGTTTCATTTTCATTATGTGAGTCATTATGGAAATATGAATTTGATGGAAAGTAAGAGGTGACTCCACAAATGGGAGGTCTGTACCCTCGTCAGGGTCAGTGTGGAGTGAGTGAGAATAGGAAAGACCATTGTGGAGCACACATGTGCCCATGCTTAGTAACTGAACAGCTCTGCACATCCCTCTGCTCCCAAGGTCTGCCCTACACTGTCAGGTGGACCCATAGCAACTGCCTCCTGCCCATCCACAGGGAAAAGGCTGAGGAAGCCAAGTAACTTCTGCAGTAATTGAAGAAAGGAAAATAATATAAGCTTTTTCATGTTTTTCTTTATCCAAGATTGGACATTTTTTCCCCAGGTTCCCATTCACAAAGAAAAAGTGGTCAAGGAGGTACGTCTTGATTTAACAAAGACCCATTGTTTCATTACCAGACCAATGCTTCTTCTGGCAAAAGATTTAAAAGCTGATCTTACTATTCCTTTTTATTCCTTTGGTGAGAATGTCCATAGTATAAAACAAGTCCAGGGCGTGTCATTCTGATGGGAAGTCATGGGGAGGATGGGGGTTAGACTTTCTAAAAACTTTTTGGAAATACAGAAAAAAGTTACAACAGCCCCTTACTAATCCATAAAAAGAAGATAAGCAACCCAACACACACACACACACAGAGAGAGAGAGAGAGAGAGAGAGAGAGCGAGAAAAGCTTTGAATAGACAGGCACTTCACAAAAGAAGATACATTTATGGTAAATAAGCACATGAAAACATGCTGGACATCATTAGTTGTAAGGAAATGCTAAACCCACAATAAGATGTCACTACACCTCTATCAAAAAGACTAACAATACCAACCCTTTGTGAGGATATGGAGAAGTTAGATCCTCCAGATACTGTTGGTGAGAATGCAGCAAAACGGTACAGTTTCTTTGGAAAATAGTTAGGCAGTTTGTTAACGAACTAAACGTATATTTACCATATGACCCAGAAATGTCACTTGTTAAGTACCTACCCAAAAGTAATAAAAATACATGTCCACATAAAGACTTGTAGATAATGTTCATGGCAGCATTATTTATAATAATAAAACTAAAAACAGCCCTGACCTGGTGGCTCACTTGGTTGGGCATCATCCTGCAAAATGAAAGGTTACTGATTTGATTCCCAGCCAGGGCACATGCCTAGGTTTTGGGCTCAGTCCCAGATTGGGGCACATGGAAGAGACAACCAATAAATGTTTCTCATATCATTATATCCTTCCCTTTCTCCTCCCCTTCCATTATCTCTAAAAAAAATTTAAATAAAATCCTTTAAAATAAATAAATAAATATAAAAGCAAGCCAAATGTCTATAAACAAAAAGTGATGTATTCATACCATGAATGCTACAAAATGGAGACCTTCAATAATACCATGCTGAATGAAAGTAGATACAAATGATCACATATGGTATGACTCTATTTAAATGAAATTTCTAGAAAACTATATTTACAACACTTAAAATCAGTGAATTTTATAAAGCGTAAAATACATTCTAATCTGTTTTTATAAATGGGAGTATATTCTAGATATTATTTTGTTCTGTAATTTCTTCCTACTCAAAACTATAATTTGAAGAGATTTTCAGATCAGCATAGTAGCTCTTCCTCTTTTATTAGTAGTTGTAAATGTGTTATTGTATGAGGGAATGCCAAAATTTAAATAAATAGCCATGCAAAAATAAACAAACAAATAAACAAAAGCTCTTCTTCCCCCCATTTATTCCAAAGGCCTTGGAGATATTTAGCTTCTGCTGTGCTCAGATTTAAAAGCTACAGATTTCCTCTTTTCATTCCTCAAAATCTCTAGAACACCTTTTAGCTTATGTTAATGGTGTCACACCCATGTCCCCTTAGCACCCACCATTCCCATACCTGTCAAGGGCTTGCCCCTGCAATCACTTGCAGCAGGAACATACTTGATTCACTCATGGATAAACCAGAACACCAGAGAGAGTTTACTGTCCTTTGGAACAGCCCTCACTAATGATCAATAGGAGTCAGTGGATAAATGCCCTAGCATCCTTGCTCCTTGAGAGAAGCAACTCTGAGGTGAAGTTACCACCATCTTTCAGAGTTCCTCAGGTGCTCACAGTGGTAATTCACTCATAAACACAATTGCTTTTCCTTCCCTGTTGCATTTTCCCCACCATTTTCCCTAGAATTATCTACCAAATAAATTACTTGCATCTAAATCCTTGTTTCAGGGTCTACTTTGAGGGAACCCCAAAATAAACTGCCACCAAGAAGTAACATTTGTTGTCCCATATGTCTGATACTTTCTGCTCAATCCTTGTGAGTTTATAAAAAAGTCCACAGGGAATTAAATGCCCTAATAAGGCATATTACTTCATTAATGGGTCAATTAGAATGTTCTATAGGGCCATATAAGGTACCATTGTTAAGATGCCAGGATCAAGGTCTGTGTTCACTTGCTTGCTTGCTTGGCCAATGCATGAACACAATATAAATAACTTACAAGTGTTTGGAAAGATGTTTAATCATTCAAACCACAGGGCCAAGAACACAACAGTCAAGCTACCCTTAGCATATGCTTTATGACTTATAACTCACAAAAAGCATAGAATTGCAAGTCTTTTCCATGTTAATTTGGAAAAGTCTTATAAATTTATGGCTTCAAATTCCAACCAAACTGAAAGCTTTGCCTTTTCTCCTTCCAGCTGGATTATATTCATGTCAGATGAGAGAGCCAAGGTATTGAGAGGAGCAAAGAAATTACATTTTTGCAGAATTCAAATCCTTCTCCTAAACTGTAGGAAAATATACACATCAGTGTAATTGATGATTTGTTCATTCCACTTGCTGCTCATAATTCATTCTGACCAGCCTGAGCAACTGGTCCTTGTAGATGCCAAGAGTAAGCATTACAGGCAGCTGCCAAGGTGATAACAAGTTGTCATTGCAGGAGCAACTCGCTCAACAACTCCAGACACTTCATTAGTCCACCGTGAACAAAGCTATGGTATGCGATAAGGCAACAATCCCCAGCTGAGATCTGAATAACCAAGAGGTTTAAGAACCTGAGGGTGTGCAGCTTCTAATAACCATGTCATCTCCCCTTAATAACAAATTAGAATATCAATAAGTGATAACTAAAACTAGCATTGGTAAAGGCTTTTAAATTTCACATTATATTTGACCAATTTGGCAGAAGGCAGAGGAAGCACAAGGCAGAGTGCCTTTCTGATCCTAAGCCAAGGCCAATAATAGGAACTTCCCCAGTAAAGGCAGAATATACCTCTTTGCCTTTTGGCTTGGGTTTGGCCATGTGACTTGCTTTAGTTAATGAAATACCACAGAAGTGTCAGTTAAGGAGCTCCTTGGGCTTCCATCTGCACCCTGTGCCTCTGTCATGTTTATAAGAAGAGCTTCCCTCAAGTAGCCTCAGCCCACCAACCTGGACTTAGTGTGTGCTCATTCTATGGCCTGAATGTGGACCTTAGTGAGAAGCTAGCCTCACTGTACCTGTGCAGGAAGCAGAGTCATCCAGCTATTCCCAGCCTGGCTCGGCCACTCCTCGCCATGTATAGTAGTCCAACCCAGATCAGCCAAACCCCAGCCCACCTTTATGTGGTAAGCTAAATAATGCTTATTATGAATTTTCCCACTGACTTTGGGGTGATGTGTTGCACAGTAAAAACTGACACAGAGAACAAAGAGAGAAAGTACAGGAAGTCAATGAACAACATTTTCCCACTTTCTGTCCCTGGCAACGTAAAGGAAACAATTATGAAGTCCACAATTACTTTTAAAATCCCCATGATTTCTCTAAAAATACCCCAACTTCTGTGTCCCTTAGTGGGAGAATTCCAAGATATATCCTACAGTTTTTCCCAGAGACCCCAGTAAGATTGAGTCCCACCCAGTTGCCTACAGTGGTCACCTGCTCATAGTCACTACCTGTGTGGCCAGTCTCTCTTCCCTATCCTACCTCTCAACTCTCTCACTTTGCTTCCAGAATCACTGCCCCTACAAATACCTTCTCCCTAATTCTTGACCCAAACTAAGATACCAGCCCTTAACTAAATAGTGAACAGGGAAAACAGAAGCTAAAATGAAGCGGTCTCTATCCATTATATAGTTAGGGAAATTTTGTTACATGGAGGGAAAAGACACTTGAGAGCCAGAGGAGATAAAGGAGGGGCATCCAGGGGGAGAAGCTGGTGGGGTTGTGCTCCTCAGTGCAGGTAACTAAGGCATGGGAGGGATTTCCAGAGGAACAGCCCTGAGTATTATTTCAACTGGCTCATCAGTGGCCCAGGGCTTGTGAGATAGCATAGGAAACTGGACCAGGGATTGCAAGGACATGGGATTTAAAAAAAAGCAAAACTGCAGAGCTGGTGCTACCCAGCTGCCCCTCCTAGAATCCTAAGGATACCAGGTGGCCAGAAAAAAACACCAGTAAGCCAACCACAAAAATGCAACCACCACTCCACTCCCTAGAAAAAATGTGTTATCTCCCTTCTAACCACTTATTTCCTAGCAAATGTCTAAGATCATTATTCTACATGTACAGTTGATCAGAGTTTGGACAATATATGGCCTTCCTGGGGTAGTGGTATGAGCAACATTGCCATCTTGCCCTTGCTGCCCACAGGTGAAGATAGTGGCCAAGCAACCCAACAGAAGGAAGAAATAACCCACCTGAAATGTAAAGTTTCACTTCAGAAACCTTAGCAAGCCCACCTTTTTCACAAAGCTTTTTTCACAAAGCCCACCTTGACCCGCCTTATAAAAGTAGTCAAGCAGAACCAGTCCCTGAGTTCAGAGGACCTTCCTTTCCTCTGTGCTGCCACCCTTGTGCTTGAACATAAGCTTAATAAAATCTGTCTGGAAATTTCTCTGGGTTTTCCTCTTAAATTCTGTCTTGGGGAACCCAAGAACCCCAACACTGATAACACTTGGGTCTAGTGGGCAGAAGACTAGGTTTGCTCTAGATACTATCACAACACTCCTTGGGGTATGGTGAAATAGGGCACTCAAACCTGTTCTATGGGGCCTCACAACTCAGTCATGGGAGAAGGTGGATCACCCAGCTGGGATTAAAAATTACACACTCTGATAACCAGGGGAAGGTGGGGACTTCCCACAGGTAGGTGCTTCTCACTGTGGGCTGATGAATTCTCTGTGGTGATGTTATGCCATCAGCCCCACCTTTCCAACACTCCTCTGATCTCAATCTAAACTGTGATAGCAAGTGAGAGGGATTAAACCACACTTGCTCTAATTATACCTTATTGGGAAGCCATTTCTGTCTGAACCACAGGACATATTTAGTGTGGTGGTGTTTGGTGCAGTGCACCATGAATCAATCACACAGCCCAACTTTAAACCCCACCTTTGCCACTGAACAATTATGTGGTCTAGGGCAAGTTATTTAACTGCTCAGGACTTCCTTTCCCTGTTGGTGATGTGGGGATAATGATCCACCCTTATAGGGTTACTGGGGTGATGAAATGCAACAATGAATGCAGTAATATTGTCAGGAGGCCAAGTGTTACATCAAAGCCTTCCTGAAAATTCATGGGGAAAAAATAACACCAACCATTTGAGCTTTCCCCTCTCTTTGATGGGTCCCCCAACTCTTCTAGGAAGCAAAATCCATCAGATAAACCATGTGGCACTCAAAGCTTCAGGGACAGGAAATAAGTAGGACTAATGCTACTACTGCAGATTTGTCAAATGTGGTGGTCTTTTTCTACTGATTTAGACTCAAATTGTATTCCATGTCCATCTGATCCTCTTCTTGTTATTCTCTCTTCTCAATCCAGTTCCAGTTTTCTCATAAGTTATAAATCATGCAAATCATTTACTTTTCACCATGTTAATTCCCTCAGCATAATACTTGCATTTTACAACTTGCATTGTTGTAGATTGCAAAGATGACCACAATTCTCCAACCTCCTTGTATGCCTGCTCTTTGCACAGTGACTTTGCAACTCCTCCCATCAAAGCCAATTTCTCACAGAGATAAGTCTATATTGAAAGAGATGAGTCTAAGTCTCATCTCTTGAATCCGGACAGGCCTGTGACTTGCTCTGGCCAACAGAATGTGGCAGAAGTGGCACTGTTATTGTCAAGCTAAGAGCCTAAGGAAGCCATGTATGTTCACTCTCATGGAGCCCTGACTAATGTGCTGGAGAATGAGACATGCAGGGTTGAGGGGAACCAACCAACTGAGGCCATCCTTGACCAGTTAGTTCCTGGCCAACCTGGAAGCTGACTGAAGACTTTAGAGTCAGCCCAGCTGACCTAGCTAGACCAGCTGAGCCCAGCCCAAACTGCCAATCTGCAAACTCATGAACAAAATAAATGGCTATTATTTGAAGCTACTAAGTTTTGGAGTAATTTGTTGGCAACGAAAGCTAACTAGTAGATTGGCAATAAAAAATACAATTAAAGAATAATATCTAATATTTTGCCTGCATTTATTTTTTCCCTATTAATTAAAAAAATTCTCATATTCTGGTCCTGTTGCCACATCCATTATTATTGGAGCCTTATGTCTTCTAGCATAGGATAAGTATTGAACATTTTGGAAAATGTAAAAACAGCGACATTCAAGCAGCTGCCATGACAAGCACACACATATATAAATACAAGGTGAATGACACAAGTGCCACCAAGCCTATGGCAGAGGCTGACTGGAATAAAATCATGCCCTATTTCAACATTTATACCAAAGTTAATTCTCCAATTTCACATCTGAAAATATTTTCCACTTGGATAATGATCTGGTGAAAAATAGTATCTCAGAGCCCTGCCAGTTCCTGTTATTGTTTAGTTTACTGTTGCATTTTATTGAAGTTATTTATTTGTAAAGGTCATATACAAAGATGTTTTACCTAACAGGAAACACAGAGGAAGTGAAGAAGAAACCTCTGACCTCAAAAGAAAAACCTGTAGCATCAAGATAAGACTTATGCCCAGAATCTTGCCCTTCTTTATCCTATCATCATCATTCTCAAGAAAATTCACATATTACGCTCTTTCATATTCATTTAACTTGGATTTATTCATTGTTCACCACAATTAGGGGTCTGTGCTAAAAGAAATGGGGAACATGAGACACAGACTAAGCCCTGGCCTCAAGGAGCCTGAAGGTAAACAAGAAATAGAAACATTGATGATATGGAAGCATTCAATTGCACAAATGATTATTACTTCACATGATATAAAACAGTGTCTCCTGTAACTTGAGCAGAACCCATAGAATCTAAGCTCATGGAGAGAAGGCAGACAGCTTCCCAAGAGAATTGTGAGTTTAAGCCAGGACCAGCAGCATTGATCTATGGTTTAAATTAAGGAAATAAAGTCACAACATAGTTTTAAAGACTATGTAAAGCTATTTCTCCAAAGTTACTTTCTTGTCCTCTTACTCCAAATGAGTTTGCTGTCTCTAAGAGCAATGATGTTTGGAGGGCAGCAAAGCCTCTAGCTCCTGATCCTTTGTGATCAGGAGGTTGGGGCAGGGGTGGATCTCCCAAGGTTGGCGTCAGCAAGACCTGGGTTCAAATACCACCTTGCTGTGTGGCCATGGGCAAGTTACTTCACCTCACTCAGCCTCCATTCTCTTACTTAATAAGTGAGTGTAATGACATCTACCTTAAGCAGTGCTGCAATGGATTTAAATGAGATTACTCAAAATGACAACAATGTTTATTTTGCTCCTGAACCTGCTGTGGGGACAGGGTTCAGCAGGATGGTTCATCAAGACCAGATTGTGGGAGAACCAAGATGGCAGAGGAGTAAAGGGAGCTACACCAATCTCCTCCCAACACCAAACTGGAATTACAACTTAACTGTGGAGAAGTCATTCAGAATAACCAACAGAACACCAACTGGAGAGAAGTCTTATTACCACAGACAGAACAGGAGAGCCGATTCATCACAATGTGACTAGTAGGAAGTGCAGAGATGTGAGAGGGCTGGCAGGGCTTCCACAGGAGGCAGCTAAGGGACAGAGAAACATCTTAGCAGCTGGGGGTTCCACCTGATAAGGGTGGGATCTAAACCCCCAACTAGGCTTCCCAGCCTACAGCAACAAAGCTGAGAGTAACACAGCACCAAGCTGTGAAAAGCAGAAAGCTATCTGATTAGCTGGCTTGGCAGGGAGACCAAGATCTTAAAGGGACCACACATAAAAATACAGTGGCACCCACCTACTCTGGGCTCCAGCAGAGGGATGGCACAGTGGACTAGAGACACTTAAGGAGGCTTTGGGTCAGTGGCTTTAGGGAGAGAGTTAAGGGAGAAGCCTGTGAGTCCAGTGATGACCCATCTGCCAAACATCCAGCAGACCACTCTTCTCCAAAGGGCAGTAGCCTGAGGGGAAGCCACAACCCTACCCATAGGAATTAATCTGCCCCACTTAGCAGTGCCTAAACCTGACCTCAGATCACAGACTGATTGGATTAACAACTAAAGGAGACAGACAAAGATAGCAAATTTTTGGTAGTCTCCAACTGGCTGACTGACTAGGCCCAGACTGGGACATGAGTTGATGTCACCAAGCACAGATCCAGGAAGTAAAAAAGTGCACTTCTACACCACAGAAGGTCACACCACTAAGATAGTAACTCAAAGTAGACCAATCCAAGAAGCAGAAACAAACAACACTCACCTAAAATGGGGAGACAAAGAAATAAACCCTCGGCAAATGGAAAGGAGGAATCCCCAGGAAGAGTGCAAAATGAAATAGAGGCAAGCACACTATCAGACATGGAATTCAAAAGAATGATGATAGAGAAGCTCAATGAGCACAGTGAGTTTAAAAAAAAAAAAAAAAAAAAAACTACAAACAACTCCAGGGAACTATAAAGAACTCCAGGAAAGCTACAAGGAGGTTATTGAGAACTGCACCAGCCTTAAAAAGGACATAGAAACCATCAATAAGAGCCAAGAAGAAATGAAGAATACAATATCTGAATTGAAGAACACAGTAGAAGGAGTCAAACGCATGCTAGAGAAAGCAGAGGATCAGATCATTGAGCTGGAGGTCAATGTAGAAAAAAATTCCCTGGCAGTGTAACAAAATGAAAAGAGACTGAAAAAGAATGAAGAGGTTTTAAGAGAGTTGCAGGACAATATGAAATGTAATAACATCCGTATCATAGGGATACCAGAAGAAGAAGAGGAGGAGCAAGGGATAGAAAACTTGTTTGAAAAAGTAATGACAGAAAACTTCCCTAACTCGAGAAGAGAAAATGTCATGCAAACTCAGGAAGCACAGAGGGTCCCAAGGAAGATGAACCCAAATAGGCCCACTCCAAGACACATCATCATGAAAATGGCAAAGTTCAAAGACAAGGAGAAAATCCTAAAAGCACCAAGAAAGAAACAGCTAATAACATACAAGGGGACTCCCATAAGGTTATCAGCTGATTTCTCAACAGAAACATAACAAGCAATGAAAAACAAAGGCCTGCAACCAAGAATACTCTACCCAGCAATGCTCTCATTCCAAATGGAAGGTAAAATAAGGAGTTTCCCAGACAAAAGAAGTCTAAAAGAATACATCTTCACCAAACCAGCATTGCAAGAGATGCTAGAGGGTCTGCTTTAAGAAGATGAAGAAACAGAAACAGACAGAAACACAGGTACAAAAGTAAATGGATTAAATGCACCAATCAAAAGACATAGGGTAGCTGAATGGATAAGAACCAACTTGAACGTATGAATGCTTTAAAGTGATCTTACTAAATAAGGTACAATTTTGTTATAAATAGATTTTACTAAATAAGGTACACTTTGTATATTACTTGTATCTGCATTACTGCAGGTTAAGTTTTCTTAGATTGGAATCATTTCACAATATGAGAAAATCAGGTTACTTGCAATAACTCAGAAAAATTGAATGCAGTTAAGAAAGAAGAAAAACCTAAGAAAATGTGGATGTATATTACATAGAAGACATGATATCTTTCTTACTCACTGTTCCAAAATATGTGCTTATTTGTGGTTGTATAATATGTAGGTTTTGTTAGCAATTTATGTTTTAAAGAGCAACCCACTGGACATGGGTGTGTTGTGAAATCAGTCAATCTTTAGATTAGAAAAGATGCTGAGAATGAAGACCAATTTGGATGGAGTTGGCAAACTACTAAACTATAGGATTTGTGTACATAGACAATATATATTCTCATATTAGCATGTAAATTAGATGAGATTCCTTTCAACTAAATTGTGGAAATATACATGTCCAGTTATGAAGGCCCTCAAACCGGGGATGCTTGGGAAAAGGAATTAATGCTATAGTAAACTTCATTATTGAAATGTGAACATACCTAATCTCTACCTCCAGACTCTTAAATAGTTCAGGGGTTAGTTTAGGACCACATAGGAAGTCAACCACAAGTTCAAAAAATAGCTAGAATACTATTCTACAAAATTATTTCAATCCTAGGGATTGTTATTTTTTACCTCAACTTAATAGACATCATAATTTCTACTCTGGGGATAGGCTGAGCACTGCAAGTGCTATTATTTCTGAAGGCTTCAACTTGTAAAACACATGTAGAGGAAAAACAGAGGGTATTGAAAGAAGTAAGACCTGTGCACAACCTAAATAAATAAATAAATAATCTATCAATCTACTATTTAAGATGGAAAACTCCAAAAAGAATAAGTTGCAGTTCCAGTAGCTTAAAATAAAGTTGAGTTGTATTATTGGAGTGGGGAGGATCTGACTCAAAAACCAAATTCATTTTTTTACTATGGGTTTGGCACTGTCTCTAGGACAACTTTCACAAAAGTGAGTTCTGCAATATACCATTTCTGTGATGTATTTCACAAAAATAGCATTCCAGAGTAAAATAAGTATTAATGGAGAAAAAATCTGCTGAATTTTGCTACAATATATTTAAAATACTATCATTTAACATGTAATAATTATGTAAGCTATTGGCATATTTAAAACTTTTTGTATTAACTCTTTAAAATCCAGTATGTACTTTAAATATGTATGTGCGTAAATGTATTTTTGCATGTGTTTGGTAATACTGCAATACATATCACTTAAAAGAGTAATTCTTTAAATAAATTAATTAATGTAGGCATTATGGAATAATGAAAAGAAAACTTTGTATTAATATGATTTGAGGAGCTGACAGAAGGTAGTCATCAAATAGTGAATTGTCTGGATGTGAAAGGGGAAAAAAAGTACACATTGTTGGTTACAGAATAGAAATGTATTTTTGCATGTGTTTGGTAATATTGCAATTCATATTCTTTAAAGGGGTCATTCTTTAAGCAAATGAATTAATGTCAGCATTTTGGAATAACAAAAAGAAAACTTTATATTTATATGATTTGAGAAACTGGCAGAAGGCAGTAACTAAACGGTATATTTTTCGGATGTGAAATGAAAAAAGAAAAAGTACACATTGGTGGTTATAGAATAGACTGAGGGATGTTAAGAAAAACAAAGGAAATAGAGTAGCCAAAGAACTTATATGCATGACTCATGGACATGAACTAAGGGGGATATTGCTGGTGGAAATGGGGTACTGGATGGAGGAGGGCAAAGGGGGAAAATTGGGACAACTGTAATAGCAAAATAAATAGAATACATGAATAAAAAAAAATAAAGACCAGATTATCCTAGCTCCATCAGCATCAATGGGGGCAGCTCCAAAGCTGCGAACAGAACCTTCAAAGTCCTACTCACAGGTCAATGGGACTTAGGTGGGGCTGTCAGCTGTAACATCTCCACATGGACTTTCTATGGGGCCTGGGCTTCCTTACATCATGGTGGCTGGTCTCAAAGGCAAGCATCCTGAGAAAATGAGAGAGCCAAATGGGCATCACATCACCTTTGCTGATCTCTACTTTGAAGTCTCTCAGTGTCACTTCTGCCAAATTATCTCTGTCAAGACGGTCACTTAGTCCCATCCATATTCCACCAAGGAAGGAAAAGTAAACTTTCCACCTTGAGGGGGCATAGGACAGATCTGGAAGAACAGCAATATTGCTGTGGCCATTTTTGCAAAATATGACCTGTATTGATATCCCTTTCATGCAAATTCCCTTCATTTGGCAATCTGATTTTATGAAAAAAAAACATATAAAATGAAAGTTTCAGACAAGAGGAAAGGTAAGTAATAAATGTATGAGCAAGGGGGTAAAACTTTAATGTTGGGACAGAGCCTCACCATCATGACTGTCCTCTCTCAGTAATCAACCAGGTTCTTTGTGTTCCTTGGTGTCCGCATGACTAAGACATGGGCAATAGCAGTGGCCGCATAGTTCTATTGTGAGAATTCAATAAATTAATACATTGAACTGCCTAGAACCATGCCTGGATCATTGTGATCCAGGCACTATGAATGTGAGCAGTTGTATTTTATACTCTTGAGGTTCCTGAGCTCTCCTGAGTATGGCTTGGCCCTATGGCCAATGCATTGTAAACTAAATCCTTCAGGTAACCTGGAGACAGGTAAACATCTAGCCCTCTGAAGACAGAAGTCACATCCACACCAACAGAACCAAGCTAGAGTACACAACATCCTCATCCTACTAAAGCTTAGAAATAAAAACCAGTTTGTGGGTTGTCACACACTGGGTTATATAATCTTGTTACATACCTTCACGCCAGCATCTCTTCTCATCTCCCAAGTTAGTCCAGCCCCAACCTCCCCAGGGCCATAAAGGGCTTGCTTGTTTTATAACTTCCAGTAGAAGTTCAAAAGTCTGGATGTCTTATGTCCATCTATAACAAACAGAATCATATATTTAGGGGTTTTTACACATTTTTTTAAAATACCATGAACACCCACGGAGAGGACTTGCCCTCTTACATGGCTCTGGGAAGAGGTACTGATGCATGGCCTTTCTATTCTATTCTGATCCCTCATCCCCACCTCTGGACCAGGTAATTGAAGAGGGACCTTTTTTACTAGAATGTTCTCTAAATCTCTATGCCAATGTTCAGATGTCTAAAACTCCAAATAGTCTTATACCTTTTTTAAAAAATGGAACTAATCAGCAACGATTATTCAATTCGTACTTTATATCAATTAAGTGATAATTTGTTTATTGCTTTACTTACCCCTTGCATCAAATTAATTCATACAAATTTAAATAGCCCTTACAATCTTATAGTCTAGGATTTAGAGATAAAACTAAGCTGAATATAAAATTACTAAATTATCACCTAAAAATAATTTCATTATTTTTAGATCAACAGCATACCTTTTCCAAGTCAAGTACATAAATACAGTCATCTAACTTGTAAACAAACAGAAAACCAAACACAAATATAAGATCAAAGTTCAAGTTCCCTTTGACCAATATCACTAACACCTGTAGCCTAGATCCTTCTCAGAGGTAAACACTGTTATACTTCAGTATTATATCTTTACAAATTTGTGCATTCAAATATTCAGTCTCACTTCCTGTCTCTCTCTATCTCTTTTCTAAACTAATACTTATTGTTTGTCATCCTGCACCTTGCTTGTTTCATTCTCAGGATGTCTTATCTTTTTTTAATGAGCTCATTGAAAAAACCCATTAATATTTCACAGTCTCAACTCCTCCATCAGGCTGTATAACTGAATTCTGACTTCTTCCCTTGATATACAACCTGGCCAGTGTTTCATCCCTTTCTTCATTCTCTAGATATGAATTTCTGGCCTGGAATATTCTCTCTGCCCCTCTGTATTCGAGAAGACTAGCTCTCAAGCCTGAAGGCAACATACTTCATCTTAATTCCCAGCAGAGAACTTCAGACAAAGTATTTTCATTTTACTTACTTGGGTTCCCTATGTGTTAAGTGGGGTGGCTGTATTAACACCTACCTTAAAGGGTTGTTCTCAGAATCAAGTAAAACAGTCCATGGAAAGCATTGTGCCATTGCAGGGTACTTAGTAATTGCTTAATAAGTCACCAATATTAGTCATTGGCATATCATCATAATGTTTTGGGTTTTTCTTTTTGGTTTTTTTTTTTTTTTTTTGGTAATAACTTACATCCTAATGCACTTTCTAATTTAGATTTTCCTCTGAACTTCTACTTTACATATAGAGCCTTTACATACTACAAAATAATACAAGTAAACTTTGTGCTCCATTTATCTTGCTTCCCAAGGTCTTCTCAGTTTTGCTGCTAGATAGAGAAGAAGTTGGGTTAATTTGCTGGCCCACCGTACTCAGGGTGAGCCATAGTCACACAGAGCAAAGGGAGCCAGGAACAAGGGAAGGTTATCTTTTCAAGGCACAAAAATTCTGGTGCTTCCTATGTTATTTATATTACTATATTAAATAAGTATGTACAAATAAAATAACTAAATGTCTTATTCTAGTGATTTGTACAATTATAGCAAGCAAAATTATAAATTAAATAACAAGAACATAAACACTACATTTAGAAGTGACAAGAGGGATCCATGATGGTGATGGAGTGGGTGGAAACTGCAGGCACCTCCTAGGTCCAGACTGAAATTACAACTAAATTATAGAACAATCCACCTGGATAACCAACTGAAGACTAGCTGAACAGAGTCATGTAATTAAGGATTTCTTAAAGAAGCCACATTGAGACTGGTAGGAAGGGCAGATATGCAAAAAAAAGCTGGCCCGTATCCACATGCAGTAGTTGAAAAACTGGAGGGCTATCTCAGCTGCAAGGGTCTTCCCTGAGGAGTAAGGGTCTCAAACCTATCTCCAGGGCACCAGAGTGAGGAAGAGGAGTTCACATAATATCTGGCCATAAAAATCAGCAGATATTCTGTCTACTAAGGAGAGACTGGAGTCTGCAAGAAACCCAGTGCCCTCTTAAAAGGGTAGCACACAAAATCTACTTTGTGTCTAGTCACCCTGGGCTCTGGCAGAGCGGGGGTAAACCAGACCAAATTGATGTCTTAAGAAGACAGGCTGAGTTGGTTGTGAGGCTCCAAGGAGAGAGTAGAAGAGATAAAGGACACAGTTCCTGTGCTAAATCACAACCCCAACACTGCCCACAGATGCCACCTTTCCTGGATCTCACATTCCCTTCCACAGAGCAGTATCTCAGAGAAATGCAAAATACCTTCCCTCCACTCCCTGCCTGCTTTCCAACCCCCCTGCCCTGTGGAGCTCAAGGCATGCTGAGAAGTTAGCTGCCTGGAACCATGGTAAAGACCTTTATTGGAGGGCTCTTGAGAGTAAATTCAGAGGATGTCAGAGGCTGAGTTATGTGGCTCTGGAATCAGGGCAAATTGCCCCTAGGCTTTGTAGGCTTTACCAGCACTCCCCATCATGAGATATACACTAGCCCCACCTTGCCACACTCAAGCATTGCAGAGGAGTTAGCTGACTATGACCAGCATGGGTCCTTGGTTCAAACTATCTTGGAAGGCTCTTGAGGAGGTCCAGGCAGAATCAATGAGACTGAGCTGTGTAGTTATAGGGCGAAAGCCATTTTTCCATCATACTTGACCAGTGCTACATTCCCATGCAGGGTGCTCCCTTCACACAATGTATTTTGGTCTGTTTGGGCCTGATGAAATCTGCTGGCCTAATCCTGACTGCTTCCTGAGACCCTGCACCATCACAGGATCTAAAGGCACCCTACAGGTGACAGCTGACAGCTGACTTTGTATGCTACGAAGCTGTTTTCTGAGTGGCATTAGTCTGACCGCTGGTACCAAGTTTGGATCTCTATCACTCTGGTGAACAACACTGACACCTACCTAGCAATTGACTGAGACAGCAACTTGAAAGACAATGTATACAAAATATTCAATCAATAAAACCAATTTAAAAAAACTTTTTTAATGAGTTAAGCTTAAGGGACCTTGTGGAAAACATCAAGCATAACAAACATGTGCACCATAAGGGTGTCAGAAGAAGGGATAGAGCAAAGGAGTAAGAACTTATTTGAAGAAATAATGACTGAAAATTTCCCTAACTCGATGAAAGTAAAATATATGTACGCAAGTCCAGGTAGCATGGAAAGCTCCAAAGTTGATAAAAACATAGAAACCCACATCTAGAAACACTGTAATTAAAGTGGCAAAGATTAAAGACAAAGAAAGAATCTTAAAAGCAACAAGGAAAAGACTACTACAAAGGAACTCCCATTTCAGCCCAAAAGGAACTAGCACAAAATATTCAAAGTGATGAAAAGTAAGGACCTACAATCAAGACTACTATACTCATTTGAGCTAGCATTTAAAATTGAGAGAACCAAGATGGCAGAGGAGTAAGTGGAGCTACACCAATCTCCTCCCAACACCAAACTGGAATTACAACTTAATTGGGGAGAAATCATCTGAAATAACCAACAGAACACCACCTGGGAGAAGCCTTATTACTCTGGACAGAACAGAAGAGGCCAATTCATCACAACATGACTGGTAGGAAATGCGGGCTGGCAGAGCTCCCACTGGCAGCAGCTGAAGAGACAGAGGGACATCTCAGCAGCCAGGGATTCCACCAGAGAATGGTGGGATCTAAACCCCCAGCTGGGCTTCCCAGCCTACGGGAACACAGCTGAGAGTAAAACAGCACCCAGCTGTGAAAAGCAAAAAGCAACCAGGTTTAGCTAGCTGGACAGAGACATGAAGTTCTTAACGGGACCATGCACAAAAATACAGTGGCACCCACCTACCCTGGGCTCCAGCGGAGAAAGGGCAGAGTGGACTAGAGAAGCTTGGGGAAAGTTTGGGTCAGTGGCTTTAGGGGGAGAGCTGAGGGAGCAGCCTGTGAGTCCAGTGCTGACCCACCCCCCATACAGCCTGCAGACCACTCTTCTCCAAAGGGCGGTAGCCTGAGGGGGAACCACAGCCCCACCCATAGGAATTAATGCACTGCACTCAGCAAGGCCTAAACCTGACCTCAGATCACAGTAGATGGAATTAATAGTTGAATTAATCTGCTTCACCCAGAGGTGCCTAAAACTGACCTCTAATCCCAGGATGATTTGATTAACAACTAACAGAGGCAGACAAAGACAGTGGCTCTCTGGTCGTCTCCAACTGGCTAACGAGGCCCAAACTGAAACACGAGCTGATGAGCCAGGAAGTAAAAAAAGTGTTACCTCTACACCACAGAAGATCACACCACTAAGACAGTAACTCAAAGTAGACCAATCCAAGAAGCAGAAACAAACAAGACTCACCTAAAATGGAAAGACAAACCCTTAGCAAAAGGAAAGGAGGAATCCCCAAGGAAGAGTGCAAAGTGAAATAGAGGCAAGCACATTATCAGACATGGAATTCAAAAGAATGATGATAGAGAAGCTCAATGAGCTCAGCGAGTTAAAAAAACAAAAACAAACAAACAAACAAAAAAACTACAAACAACTCCAGGGGAACTATAAAGAACTCCAGAAAAGCTACAAGGAACTAACTGAGAACTACACCAGCATTAAAAAAGACATAGAAATCACCAATAAGGGCCAAGAGGAAATGAAGAATACAATATCTGAATTGAAGAACACAGTAGAAGGAATCAAAATTAGGCTAGAGAAAGCAGAGGATCAGATCATTGAGCTGGAGGTCAATGTAGAAAAAAATTCCCAAGCAGTGTAACAAAATGAAAAGAGACTGAAAAAGAATGAAGAGGTTTTAAGAGAGTTGCAGGACAATATGAAATGTAATAACATCCGTATCATAGGGATACCAGAAGGATAAGAAGAGGAGTAAGGGATAGAAAACGTGTTTGAAAAAGTGATGACAGAAAATTTCCCTAACTTGAGGACAGAAAAAGTGGTGCAAGCTCAGGAAACACAGGGGGTCCCAAGGAAGATGAATCCAAACAGGCCCACTCCAAGACACATCATCATGAAAATGGCAAATTTCAAAGACAAGGAGAGAATCCTAAAAGCAGCCAGAGAGAAACAGATAATAACATACAAGGGGGTTCCAATAAGGTTATCAGCTGATTTCTCAACAGAAACAATACAAGCCAGAAGGGAATGGCAAAAAATATTTCAAGCAATGAAAAACAGAGTCCTGCAACCAAGAATACCCTATCCAGCTAGACTGTCAGTCAAAATGGAAAGTGAAATAAGGAGTTTCCCAGACAAAAGAAGGCTAAAAGAACACACCTCCACCAAACCCGCACTGTAAGAGATGTTAAAAGACCTGCTTTAAAAAGATGAAGAAACAAAGAAGAGGTAGAGAGGAACATAGGAACAAAGGGGAAAAATGTCAATGAAGAAGTACCTGTCAATAATAACTATAAACGTAAGCAAATTAAATGCACCAATGAAAAGACATAGGGTAGTTGAATGGATAAGAAACCACGACCCACATATATGCTGTCTGCAAGAGACCCACCTCAGAACAAATGATCAACACAGACTGTAAGTGAAGGGATGGGAAAATGTACTTCAAGCAAATGGAAGTGAAAAAAAGGCTGGGGTAGCAAAACTTATATTACACAAAACAGATTTCGCGATGAAGGACAGAAAAGAGACAAAGATGGACATTTTATAATACTTAAGGGAACAATCAATCAAAAATACATAACATATATATATATATATATATATATACCCAACATAGGAGCACTCAAATATATAAGGAAAATCTTGGAGGACATAGACAGCAACACACTAATAGTACGGGATTTTAATACCCGAGTATCAACAATGGACAGATCTCCCAAGCAAAAGAACACCAAGGATATTGTGGCATTGAAGAACACTCTCATGAAATGGACTTAACTAACATATACAGAACCTTTCACCCCAGAAAAGTGAAATACACATTCTTCTCTAATGCACATGGAACATTCTCAAAGATAGACCACATGGCAGGACATAAAACGAGCCTCCAGAAATTCAAGAAAATTGAAAGCATACCAAGCATCTTCTCAGATCACAATGGCCTGAAACTAGAAACCAATCTCAATGAGAAAATCCAAAAACAATACAATTCATGGAGAATGAATAACATGCTATTAAGTAAGGAATGGGTGAATAATGAGATCAAAGAAGAAATCAAAAAATATCTGGAAACAAATGAAAATGAATTCACAACATCCCAAAACCTATGGGACACAGAGAAGGCAGTCCTCAGGGGGAAATTCATAGCAAAACAGGCCTATCTACAAAGGCTAGAAGAAACTCATACAAACAACCTAACCATAAAGCTTCAAGAACTAAAACAGCAACAACAAACAAAGGCCAGAGCAAGCAGAAGGAAGGAAATTATCAAGATCAGAGCAGAAATAAATGACCTAGAGGCTAAAGGCACAATTCAAAGGATCAACAAATCCAGGAGCTGGTTCTTTGAAAAGATCAATAAAATTAACAAACTATTAACTAGATTCATCAAGAAAAAAAGAGAGAGGACCCAAATAAACAAAATTAGAAATGACAGAGCAGAAGTCACAACCAATACCACAGAAATGTAAAGGACTATAAAAAATTACTACATACAGCTATATGACAAGAAATTTGACAACCTGGGTGAAATGGACAAATTTCTGAAAATGTATAACCTACCAAAACTCAATCAGGAAGTAGAAAGCCTGAATAGACCAATAACAACTAGTGAAATTGAAGAAGTAATAAAAAAAAAAACCCCAGCCCATAAGAGCTCTGGACCAGATGGCTACACAGGAGAATTTTATCAAACATTTAGGGAAAAACTAACTCCTATCCTCCTCAAACTATTCCAAAAAATCTAAGAAGAGGGAAGACACCCAAACTCTTTTTATGAGGCCAGTATTATTCTAATCCCAAAACCAGGTCAAGACCCAACAAAGAAAAAACTGCAGGCGAATATCTCTGATGAACTTAGATGTGAAAATTCTCAACAAAATACTGGCAAACCAGATCCAGCAATATATTTTTAAAAATTATACACCATGACCAAGTGAAATTCACCCCAGGAATGCAAGGATGGTTTAATATTCGCAAATCAATAAATGTAATACACCTCATAAACAAACTAAAAAACAAAAACCACATGGTCATATCAATAGATGCTGAAAAAGCATTTCATAAAGTATAGCACCCTTTTATAACAAAAACCCTCAGCAAGAAGGGAATAGAGGGAGCATACCTCAACAAAATAAAGGAAATATATGAGAAACCTGCAGCTAACATCATACTCAATGGGCAAAAACTGAAAGCTTTTCCCTTAAGATCAGGAACAAGGCAAGGGTGTCCACTTTCTACACTTCTATTCAACACAGTCTTGGAAGTTCTAGCCCCAGCGATCAGACATGAAAAAGGAATCAAAGGTATCCAAAGTGGAAAGGAGGAAGTAAAATTGTCATTTTTTGCAGATGACATGATAGTGTACATAGAAAACCCTATAGAGTCCACTAAAAAACTACTCCACCTAATAAATGAATTTGGCAAAATACCTGAATACAAAGTCAATATCCAGAAATCAAAGGCATTTCTATACACCAACAATGAAACATCAGAGATAGAAGCGAGAAAACAAATCTCATTTACCATAGCAACAAGAAAAATAAAGTACTTAGGAATAAACTTAACCAAGGAAGTAAAAAACTTGTATTCAGAAAACTACAGAACACTGAAGAAAGAAATTAAGGAAGATAGAAATAAACAAAGCATATAACTTGTTCATAGTTGGGAAGAATTAATATCATTAAAGTGTCCATACTACCCAAAACCATCTATAGATTCAATGCAATCCCTATTAAAATACCAACATCTTATTTTGCAGAATTAGAACAAACACTTAAAAACTTCATATGGCATCAAAAATGACCTTGCATAGCTACAGCAATCCTCAGAAAGAAGAATGAAGTAGGAGGAATCACAATACCAGATATTAAGCTATACTATAAAGCCATAGTAACCAAAATAGTCTGGTACTGGCATAAGAACAGAAAACATATCAATGGAACAAAATAGAGAGCCCAGAAGTAAACCCAGGACTCCATGGTCAATTAATATTCGACAAGGGGGGAAGGAACATAAAATGGAGTGCTAATAGCCTCTTCAACAAGTGGTGTTGGGAGAACTAAACAGGAACAGGCAAAAAATGAAACTAGACCACCAACTTACACCATACATCAGAGTAAATTCAAGATGAATAAAAGACTAAAAAATAAGTAGTGCCACATAAAAGCCCTAGAGGAAAACATAGGCAAAAAAATTGCAAATATCCCATGCAACAAAACTTCCACTGAAATATCTCCTAAGGCAAGGCAAATAAAGGAACACATAAACAAATGCGACTACATCAAACTGAAACGTTTCTGCTCAGCCAAAGAAAACATCAAGAAAATAAAAAGCGAAACAACCATATGGGAAAACGTATTCACCAATGACACCTCAGACAAGGGTTTGACCTCCAAAATATATAAATAGTTAATACAACTCAACACCAGGGAGACAAACAAAGCAGTTAACAAATGGGCAAAGGACCTGAACAGATACTTCTTCAAGGAAGACATACAAAGGACCCACAGGCACATGAAAGAGTGTTCAACATCACTAGCCATCAGAGGGATGCAAATTAAAACAACAACAAGATACCACCTCACACCCATCAGAATGGCCATCATCAACAAATCAACAAACAACAAGTGCTGGCAAGGATATGGAGAAAAGGGAACCCTGGTGCATTACTGGAGGGAATGTAGGCTGGTGCAGCCACTATGGAAGACAGTTTGGAATTTCCTAAAAAAACTAAGAATTGAACTGCCTTAAGCCCCAGTGATTCCACTGCTAGGATTATACCCAAAGCATCCTGAAATACCAATTCAGAAGAATTTATGCAACCCTATGTTCATAGCAGCACTATTTGTAATAGCCAAGTGCTGGAAATAACCTAAGTGCCCTTCAGTGGATGAATGGATCAAAAATTTTTGATACATTTATGCAATGGAGTTCTATGGAGCAGAAAGAAAGAAAGAACTCCTACCATTTGTGATAGATAGCATGGATGGAACTGGAGACTATCATGCTTAGTGAGATAAGCCAGGCAGCAAAAATTAAATACCACATGTTCTCACTTAAAGCAAGAGACTAATGAACAAACAAATAAGCAAACAAAACAGAACCAGAGACATGAATACAAGGAACATACTTTCAGTTTGCAGAGGGGAGGGGGAGAAGGAGGCAAAGAAGGGGAACAGTTTAGTCAAGGAACTAGCATTGATGACCCATGGACACAAACAACATGTGGGATTGACTGTGTGGGGCAGATAAGGAGGGTGGGGAAGGGGAGAGCAGAGGGGGGGGAATGAGATGAATGTAATATTAACAACAATAAAAAAATTTTAAATGATCACTTTAAATGTAAATAGCTTAAATACTGCAATCAAAAGACATAAGGTAGCTGAATGGATAAAATAACAAGACCCATATAAATGCTAACTACAAGAGACCCACCTCAGAATGAAAGATATACACAGACTGAAAAAAAAAGGAGGGAAAAGACATTTCATGATAATAGAGTACCAGAAAATGTCAGTGTAGCAATACTTATATTAGATAAAATAGACTTTGAAACAAACACTATAATAAGACAAAAAGGACATTACATAATGATAAAGGTACCAATCCAATAAGAGGATATAACCCCCATAAACATAGAACATCTAAATATATAAAGCAAATCTCGATGAACATAAAGGGAGAGATAGACAGAGACAATAATAGGGTCAAAGTAGGGAATTTAAACACTACTGACATCATCCAGACAGAAAATAAACAAGAAAATGGCAGGCTTTAGTGACACATTTAGGCCAGATGATGCTAACTGATACTCTAGAACATTTCATCCCAAAGTAGCAGAATACACATTTATTTCAAGTATACATGGAACACAAGTGCACATGTGACAGATCATATGTTAGGACACAAAACAAGTCTCATAAATTTAAGAAGATTGATATCATATCATGTACCTTTTCTGATCACAGTATTACGAAACTAGAAATCAATTACAAGAAAAAACTACAAAACACAAACACATAGAGGCTAAATAAAATGTTACTAAATAATGAGTGTGTTAACAATGAGATTAATGAAGAAATCAAAAGATACCTTGGGACAAATGAAAATAAAAACACTACATAAAATTTATGGGATACAGGAATATCATCCCTAAGAGGTAAATTGATAGCATTATAAGCCAACCTCAAAAAACAAAAATCACAAATGAACAACCTAACTTTAGACCTAAAGATACTAGGAATAAAATTACAGAAAAAGTCCAGAGTGAGTATAAGGAAGGAAATAATAAAGACCAGACCAGAAATAAACAAAATAAAGTCAAAAAATAATACAAAAGATCAGTGAAACCAAGAGCTGGTTCTTTGAAAAGGTAGCCCCTCTCATAAAAGAGGAATAAAGATGTTTAAATCAGAATTGAAAGAGAAGGAAAAACTGAAAATATAGAAATACAAAGGATTATAAGGAAAAAAGCAGCAAGCAAAAAGCAGAGAGTTACCTACAAAGAAGTACCCATGAATTGTCAGCTGATTTCTCAGAAGAAACTTTGTAAACTAGAGGGGCTGGCAAGAAGTCTTCAAAGTGATGAAAAGCAAGGACCTACAGCCTAGATTACTCTATCCAGCAAAGCTATCATTTAGAGTGGAAGGGAAGATAAAGTGCTTCCCAGATAAGGTAAAGCTAAAGTTCATCATCACCAAGCCATTATTATATGAAATGTGAAAGGAACTTACTTAAGAAAAAGGAGGTCAAAACTATGAACACTGAAATGGCAAGAAATTCACAACTATCAACAACTGAATCTGAAAAACAAACTAAGCAAATAACCACAACAGGAACAGAATCATAGATATGGAAATCATTTGAAGGGTTATCAGCTGGGGAGGGGGGAGAGGAAGATAATGGAGAAAGGTTCAGGGATCAAGAAGCATAATTGATAGGTACAAAATAGACAGGGGAAGTTAAGAATAGTATAGAAAATGGAGAAGCCAAAGAATTTACATGCATGACCCATGGATAAGAACTAATGGGCAGAATTGCTGGAGAGAATCGGGTAACAAGAGGAGGAGGGCAAAGGGGAATAATTGGGACAACTGTAATAGTATAATCAATAAAATACACTAAAAATAGATAACTGGACAATGTACATGTGGTACATATATACAGGGAATGAAATATTACTGCTCATGACAGCAATGGATGGCCCTAGAGAGTATTATTTTAAATGAAATGCCACTCAGAGAAAGGTAAATGCTATATGATTTCAGTTCTATGTGGACTCTAAAGAACAAAATAAAAGAACAAACCAAACTGAAACAGACTTATATATAGTGAGTGGACTGCTGGTTGCCAGAGGGGAAGGGGGTTGGTGGACTGGCTGAAAATGATGAAGGGATTAAAAAGTACAAATTTTACTTACAAAATAGTCATAACAATGTAAAGCAGAGCAAAGGGCAAATGAGATCTCTCCTGAAAGTATCGAGCCAATATCAATATAATTAAAACAGTATATGGCATGATACTTTCTGGACAGACCTCAGAGTCAATTATAGTATAACTGTGTACAGTGCCAGGTGGATAATGGAAATATTGGTGGGAACACTTTCTCTTTTTTTTGTAATTTAATTTTATTGTTGCTGTATTACATCCATCCCCTTTTTACTCCCCTCTGTCCCCTTCCCCACCCGCTCACTGCCCCCCCAAAGTCAATCCCACTTGTCCATGTCCATGGTTCTTCCATACTAGTTTCTTGACTAAACTGCTCCCCTTCTTTGCCTCTACCTCCCCCTTCCCTCTGCCCCCATCCCCCTCCCCCCTCACTCACTGAAGGTCTATTCATTTTATTCATGTATCTGGTTATGTTTTGTTTGTTGTTTGTTCTTTTCATTATTGTCCTGTAATGGGTGAGATCATATGGTATTTGTCATTCACTGAATGGCTTATTTTACTAAGCATAATGCTCTCCAGTTCCATCCATGTTGTTGCAAATGGTAGGAGTTCCTTCTTTTTTTCTGCTATGTAGCACTTTCTATAATACATGATTATCTAACCCTTATGCTGAACATGTGAAACTAATACAAAACAATATTTTTTTTTAAATAAAAATAAAATGTTCTTTAGAAAAATACATCAAAGAAAAAAACTATGTCCCTTTAAAATATCTCCAACAAACTTCTGAAAGGTTCTTGAACCTTTTTACATTAAAAAGATTTATACTTTTATTTAGTATTTAACACTTTTTTAAATTTAACCATCTGTGAATATTTTGTTCAATTTCTCAAATCTATAGCATTTAAAAATATATTTTAAGGTCATATTTTCCTCAACTCACCAAAAATAATTAATAAAAAAGACTGACAAATAGGAAGTAAGAAGTAACAACATTATTTTATTTTTTTTAAGTATATTTTATTGATTATGTTGTTACAGTTGTCCCAATTTCTTTTTCCTTTGCTCCCTTCCACACAGTGCCCACCTTCCCTTCGGCAATCCCACTTCCCCTAATTCATTCCATAGGCTGTGCATATGAGTTCTTTGGCTTCACCCTTTACTATACTATTCTTAATGTACCCCTGTCTATTCTGAGCCTATCAATTATGCTTCTTAACCCTTGTACCATTTCCCCTTTTCTTCCCCTTCCCCCTCCCAGCTGATAAGCTTTTAAGGGATCCCCATACCTGTAATTCCGTTCCTATCTGGTTGTTTTGTTTCTATGTTTTAAATTCAGTTGTTAATAGTTGTGAGTTTGTTGTCATTTAATTTATCTTATTTTTAAAAAAGATTTTATTGATTATTTTTAGAGAGAAGGGTAGGGAGGAAGGAAGAAAGGGAGAGGAACATCAGTACATGGTTGCCTTTCACCTGCCTCCAGTGATGGACCTGGCCCGAAACCAGGCCATATGCCCTGAATGGGGAATCGAACCAGCGACCCCCGGGTTTGCTGGCCAGCACCTATCCACTGAGCCACCAGCCAGGACTGTTGTCATTCTAATGTTCATAGTTTTGATCCTCTTTTTCTTAAGTAAATCCCTTCACATTTCATATAATAATGGTTTGGTGATGATGAAACTCCTTTAGCTTTACCTTGTCTGGGAAGCACTTAATCTGCCTTCCATTGTAAAAGATAGCTTTGCTGGATAAAGTGTTCTTGGTTGTAGGTCCTTGCTTTTCATCACTTTGAATACTTCTTGCCAGTCCCTTTTTGCCTGCAAAGTTTTTTTGATAAGTCAGCTGATAGTCTTAGAGGAATCCTTTTGTAGATAATTCTCTTCTTTTCTCTTGCTGCTTTTAAGATTCTCTATCTTTAATTTTTGGCATTATTTTTTCACACAAGTTTTCAATTTCTTCCTCCTTCTTTTCTCCTGGCACCCCTATGATTTGGATAATTGCAGGTTTAAAGTTGTCCCAGAGGTTCCTAAGCCTCTCCTTTTTTCAATTCACATTTCCTCCTTCCGTACTGGCTGACTGTTATTTCTTCCTTTGATTTGAACCCTGGTTTCCTTCTCTTCACCACTGGTTTTATGTGGATTTTTCTTCATTTCACTAAGCATAGCCTTCATTTCTTCCCTTATGCATTTGTCATACTTAATCTTGTCTGTCAAGTCTGTGAGCATCGTTATAACTCTGCCACTAGAACTTCGATCTCTTTTTTAGGCTATGCTTCTCTGTCTCCTCAATTTCACAGCCTTCTGTTTGCCTCTGTTTTAGGTAGAGCTGTCACACCTATTACATTGTAAGGGGCAAGCCTTAGGTATTCATCCTTAGGGAGTGACCTATTTCACCTTATTGTGGCATTGTATGTGGGGGAGGGGTTTGAGAGGGAACAATATCACTTGCTTAGCACTCACCCCTTTTCCAGGCACTTCTCCCACTTCCCATTTGCAACTGTCGCCCCTCTAGCTGTTGTCCTGTTGATGGTTTCCAGAGTGGGTGGGTTTTCGAACATTCTAGGACTATGGGGCCCTCTAAACAAATGGACTCTGCTGAGAGATGCACAGCTTCTTCCTCTGTTCTAACCCCCCACTAGTTTTCACAGTTAGAAGCAACATGGCTGTTTGGGTTGTATTTTCCCAGGCGCTGGATCTGCGAGTGCACAGTGTGGTCTGGAGCTGGGATTATTCCCCAGGTGTCCTTCCCAATTTTTATAAGACTGAGCTTTCCACCACATTGCATGTTCTCTACCCTTCCTACCTGTCTGGATGAGTATTTCTTCTTTATTTCTTTTTTTCTTGGACTTCCAGTTCAATTTTCTGACACTCCTGGTTGTTTTTTATAATCTTGAGGTAGTTATATTCTTAATTGTGAAGGGAGATGCAACATGTCTACCCATACCTCCATCTTGGCTGGAACTCTAACAAAATATTATTTTAATGTAATAGATGATGATGTTGTACTGAAACTAAGTAATTCTTTGAAAAATGAATATAATGGAGTTGTGTCTTCTGTGAGGGGAAAGTCTAACACAAGAAAATAAATCAGGAATTATCTTTAAAGTTAACCTGCTGTATTGAGAGGCTCACAATTGTGAGAGGCATCTATGAAAAGACCACCTGGGGAAACAGGAGACCAGGGTATTCCACATCATGCAGACTTCACAGACATTCACTCAAGAGTGGAATGGCAGATGGAATGCTCACACAATTCAGATTATTCCAATCTCTCTTTGACTCTGAATTCCCCCTCAACATTTCTCTATCTGAACTGCTGTGAAGTTTTCATTCATCCTCCCTACTAGACTACACTTGGTCTTCACTTGTGGCATTATCTATGTCCTCAGCCCCCTATGATCCTTCCTCATATCCTATAACAATTCCAATTTGTGGGATGACTTGGTCGCAAGGCAAATTAAATAAACACAAACCAAAGGTGAACAATGAAATTACCTGGCAGAACATGCCTACAGGCTCACCTCTTCAGGAGCTCTGAGCCAGGACTGCACACCTAAGAAGTTTTATGCAAACCCCATGCATGGGTCATACCTCAAATCAATTACAGCAGAATTTCTGGGAGTGGCCTACACAGACCTGTTTTTTAAAGCCCATTTGGTGATTGCAATGTGCAGCAAAGTTTGAGAACCAGTGATTAATAGCTTTCAACCTTGTTTGACCTCTGTCCACTATAATAAATATATACATTTCACATCATGATGCATACCCATATACACATACAAAACAAAAGCATACATTTTCTAAAACAATACTTAAGTCTTATTACTAGCTATACATTCTGATGTTTTCCACTCCACTCCTTTTATTTAATGGGTCACAGTCCACCAGGGGGTCATGGCCCACAGTTTGAAAAACACTGCCTTAGATGACCCAGAGTGTAATTTAATGAATTATTAAGCATCATCTTTGGAATAAAAAATATATTTCAAAAACTTTTAAAAAGGATATGTAAATCCCAGAAAATAAGTCCATACTTATAGATGCCCACTTTGAAAATGTTATTATACTCCCAAATCTTTCATTTTACAAAACAAGAAAGGTCAAAGTCATGCATACATTCTCTCTTGAGTGCAACATATGATGGTGTACATTAACCTTTGCCCACTAACCATTATTTCATATCTATATTATCACATAACATTTCCTCTATTTGATTGTGGAACTCCAACCTTAGAGCTCTTAGAGCTTGTTTCAGTGTATCGCTCAATGGGTTCTGGTCTTAATATTTTATTTGCCCATGCACCATGGACATCACACAGTGTGGATCATAAAGTAGGCCTTTGCACTAATACTCAATGAGTGTTAGCATTCCAGCATATATTTCCAGTTTGGATTTAATAAAATAGTACACTAGGGAGGATGATAAATACATCTTGCCTCATGAGAAAGGGGGTTTATCATCACAAACAATCTCTCAATAGTTATCATTCTTCTATATCAGACTATTATTTGAGGTATCCAGTGCTCTTGTCACGTGCAAACAATAGAATTCAATGTTGCTGTCAATAACCAATTTTCATTAACATTGCTGCAGCTGCATCCCTAAGTACTTAAGATATTTTTATTGTGGTGGTGGTGATTGTGGTTGTTTGAGCATCCACACCTACTAAGCAAAACGTTATTAGTCAACTTCCCAAGGGGTTTTGACTGAAAAATACAATAATTAGCCAAACTCAAACTAACCAAAAGAGATGCTAAGCTGAGCTTACAGTCCATATATATGATGCTACAAAATCTTACATACAGAAAGTTTAAACACCAGCACCATAAAGACTCTATCTTTATATAAAAGAAATATAATTGTATACTAAAGAAGGAAGCAGACTGGCCCTTCGGTCAGGTGAAACAGCTTCAGTGATGAGGGAGGCTATTGAACCTGGGCTTAGTCTCACAGCACGTGGACACGAGGAGCATTTCCTCAGCAAAGAGCATCCATTTCAATTTACCTATCAAACTTTAATATGGTTGTATTCCTAAAAGAAATGCCAATTAATTTCAAACATATTGGTTTCTTAGCAAACTAAAGTTTCTCTAGGGTATATTAAAGTGTTTCTAACCTTCATGATTTTAAATTCTCATAAGTTATCATTTAATTCCTCTATAGAGGAAAACTAATGTATGGGGGTATCTTGATCACAACTATTAATTAAACAAATGTTGATTGGGCACCTATTAGATGTGATGCACTGTGAGAAATAGTCACTATTTTTATGGGAAACTGTAAAGTTTATATAAAATATTTAAAAACTAAGATCCTCAAGGCAAAAGCAGGTTGAAGAGGATAGGCTGCCAACCAGTTACCAATGTTAGTAAGTGTTAAAAGAGAATATTGTTCTATAATCCTACTACATTAGGAAATTTGGAGTTACAGGACTGTAACAGGTTTCTTTGTTGCAAGATTTCTAGTCTATATGAATATGATTTAGAAGGGTTAGAGTATGCTCAGCATCTATCAAACTTGTTTGACCAAAGTGCTTTTCTTAGTGAATATCTCAGGATTAGGCCAGCCATGAAGTAATTTTTTCTCCCCTTTTTCCTTTCTTTCTCTGTTTTAATTGGTTGTACTGGGGAAAGGCATTGGAGAAAGTGTTACAATTAAGACTTTCTACGGTTAGACTGTCCAATAAGCAGCCACTAACCTTATGTGGCTATTGATTACTTAAAATGTGGGGAGTCTAAACTGAGATATATTGTAAGTAAAAAATCATATACCATGTTTTGAAGACTTTGTACTAAAAAATGCAAACTGCCTTATTAACGATAATAAAATCTATTATTGAAATTAATTATATTTCTTTTAACTTTTAAGTGTAACTACAATGAAATTTAAAATAACATATGTGGCTCACATTATATTTCTATTGGACATATGGAACAGCCTTCAAAGCCTTATTGGTCACTAATACCACATGGATATTCTCTACTCCTTGGCTTGAGTATATGCTATATTCTGAACATGAACACACACACACACATATGCACGCACACCAGCTGCTAAACCTAAAATACCTCTGCTGCCACCTTCTGCTATAATCCGGCCCATCCTCTAAGATTTCAAACTATTACAGGCAATTGATAACATTTATTAAGAACTGATTACAGGCCAGGCACTATGCTAATACTTTTTTTAAAAGATTTTACGTATTACTTTTAGAGAGAGAGAAGGGAGAGGGTCAGAGAGGGAGAGAGACATCAACGTATGGTTGCCTTTCACCTGCCTCCAGCTACAGACCTAGCTGGAAACCTGGTTTGCAACCTGGGTTATGTGCCCTGGGAATTGAATCAGAGACCTTTGGGTTCTCAGGCTGGCACCTTTTCCACTGTGCCACTAGCCAGGGCTGACATGCTAATACTTTCCATGCAACTTTCTTAAGCTATCACAGCAGCCTTATGTAGTGGGTGGCATTTCATCTTATTTTATAGCGGAAAAATGTAATGTGACCTGCTTAGCACAGTGCACTAGCAGAGTCATCTTTGGCTCATCAGTCACCACTATTGCCACCTTCAACCCCTATGTGGCCCGTGGACTGCTCCCCACGTCTGTTCTGAGCTCACAGCCACATCCCCTCACTCCTTTGAACCCTTATTGCACTGAGTTAATACATCTTAATTTATATACCTTGCACAGTGTGTATTATGGAATTGTGTTATCATTATTTAGATTTTTGTCTAGTCACATGATCTCTGAGCACTACGATGAATTTCACTCATTTAAATCTTTATGGAAAGTCAGTATTGATTAATGTAAAGCAAGTCATATACATGACTCTCCTCCTCTTACCACCTTTTACAAATATTGACTTTTACTATTGAACTGAGAATTGGGGAAATTAGTGTGGATCGTTGTTGACAGGCTGAAGCTGAAAGCTTTCTGGTAGGCTTCTCTCTGATGACCTTCCCAGGGCAGTTCCTCCATCTACAAAGAATAATTTCTTTTTCAGCTCATACTGTCCAGCTGATCCCATCCACTGTTCTGGCCTTGTCTCTTGAGGAGATCCTGCCCCCACCACCCCCTCTCCACCTACCCCAATCAAGGAAAATTGCCTGCAAAGAAACTGAAGGGGAAAATAAGGGAGAGGAAATATGGAAAGAATTGAGATAGTAATTATGGGTAATTCCAAACATGAACATTTTTGTTACGTTTAGATGACTCTTCATCCCTTATCTATTTGACGACATGGATACAGTAAAAGCATAATAAAGATCCCCAATTGGGCTGATCAGTCATTCCAAATGCTGAATTAGCTTGAGAATAGTAACACTTTCCAATAGGGCATCTCCTATGAACAGTTCCAGTAATTCTAGTAATACTAATTCTGAGTAATAATTTAATTTTTACGGTAATAGAAGTTGTAGTGACTATGAAAACTAAGGACTTAAATTTGTTATATTTTTTGCTCCTTTTCCAAAGACTTTTGTGTAATGAATTTAATTAGTTTAGATTACTTTAAAATGCAATCCTTGCTTAACTTTCCTCAACCAATGACCTCAATTTTTCCCTCAGAAACCATGTTGCTGTGACTTTAAGACATTTTTCTCTTTTCCATGTAACATTATTTAAGGCAAGGGACACACCTCCTCTTCCTGGTTAATCACCTTATACTCTGGTATTTTGCTTTCAAAGGACAAGCTAAGAATTTTGTTGACATTCAACAATCTAAACCTTAGCACTGTATATCCAGCTAGATTTTTTTACCTTCGCTGGAATGCATAAAATTGAATAAAATACACAAGATGATTTTTCAGTAATTTTCTCAGTTTTTGAAGCCTCTTCTTATCTTCAGAAATGATTGGTATTTCTAGGAATACAGACAGATATAGCTGTGGTAATTTTTCAACCATTTCTCTTTCTATTTTTGACAATTAGAGAAAGGGACAACTCCTTCACTGATGTGTCCATTTTAATAAATATTAGCTCTATTTTGATCAACATCTAAGCTGGACACTGTATGGACACAAACAGAGTCCTATTTTTAGATGCAGCCAATGTGAGAGCTTTTGAATCCTGGTTGGGCCTAGGGGCACAGGGGATGAGAGTGAAAGCTGAGGAGGCCAGGTAATGGCCTGAACCAAGGGGAGGGGCTTCTTGGACAATATGAACCCAGGAAGCCAGTGAAATCTCTGTCTAGGGACAAGGTGCTAGAGATGCAAGGACCATTTATGCCAAATAATGAAGATCTCCACTAGGAAACTATGGACTTGAACTAAGAAAGAAAGTGCCAAGCACAAGAGCTATTATGAAAGGAGACTGCCCTTGGTTAAAGCATCAAATATGGTCACAGAGAGGAAGAACTGGGGGAAGGAATTGATGCAAGTGGGTGGATGACTATTACATTTTTAGATAAGTTGAGTCTAATTTGAAAAGTTCAACACTGGTTAAAAATTAACAGGAATAAAGTGGTAGTTGTGTATCAGGATAAAAAGTTCCCTCCCTCCCTCAAAACCCACATACACAAACAGAGAATGAAGGAAGAGTGGTGATTAATAAGGCTAAAGGTCAAATTGCCTGTTTAGGAAGCAGGCAACCTGACCTGGTGGCCATATGAAAACTATAGGAGTTGCTGGTGTGAGTGGGTGAATGATTATTTCATTTTGGGTTAAAATGACTTTGAGGTTCCAGGCAAGATCCACATTGGGTGATCCACACTGGGCACTCCAACAGGCATTTGAAACCCAAACAGGGACAAATAAGTAACTATGTCCAGAAGACTTCCCTGATGAGAGAGATGATAGTCTATAGAAGTCAAATGATTGTAAATTCATCTGGTTAATTCTAGATACCACACTTTAATAGGAACATGATAAAAGTGTACCTATCCAGGAGGGGACAGAAATGAAATATGTGCCTATAGTTTGGGGAAAATATTTGAAAGTCTTGAATGCTTAACTTAGAGGGGGGAAAAAGCAGTGGAAGATGAATTAGACTTGATCAATAACATATAAGAGAAAGACCTAGAAACCAAAGGATATATGTAAGAGGAAGGCAAATTGCACGTCAAGCTAAGAACTCCCTGGCTAACACTTTGAGAAGGGGATCATTTCCTCATCATGAAAGAAACTAAAACACAGAATGGACAACAACCCTAGAGGATGAAGGTATAGAGGAAACTGAAATATACCCTTGGAGGCTAGATAATAGATATTCTTATCAATCCTATTACCCTTTGAAGGGGAGAGGGCAGAATGGAGCAACAAATGTAAGAATCACCTACAGAGAGCAGGCAGGTGAGGCCACAACTCAGTGAGAAGCCCAAGATATAAACCATAGGGAGAGAAACTAAGTAAACTGTGGAAAAAGTCTTGTATAAGATGAAAGAAAAGAAACCAGCAGGGATAAAGAAGTCATAAAAAATAAGAAGAACATTAAAAGACTGCCACATAACAAAAGACAAAGAGGGGAGACTCTTACTGAGATATATCTTACATACTGTAAAGTGCACGAATCTTTTTTTTTTTTTCTAGTTCTCTGAATAGCCCCTTCTCCAGCTTCCCCCTAATCACACCCTCAAAGTATGCAAATCTTAATGAAATAGTTGATTTTTTCACACAACTCCAGAAGGTTCTCTCATTCTATCTCCTATTCAGTACCCCCAAACAATAATCACTGTTTTGACTTGCACCAAATAGATAGGATTTGACTGGTATGGAACTTTATAGAAATAGAGCCATGCAATATGTACTCCTTTGTGTAGGACTCCTTTTTTTTTTTTTTTTTTTTAAGATTTATTTTTAGAGAGAGGGGAAGGGAGAGACAGAGCAATGTGTGATTGCCTTTTGCGTGCCAACTGGGGACCTGATCTGCAATACAGGCATGTGCCTTGACTGGGAATCAAATCAGTGGCCATTTAGTTTACAGGCCAGACCTCAATCCACTGAGCCACATCAGTCAGGGCTGCATGACTTACTTTAAGTCAGTATTGTATCTATAAGATTTATTCCTGTGGTGTGTGTCAGTAGCTCATTCTTTTTCATCACTATGTGGATAATAGAAGTTTTCAGTTTGAGGCTATTTCAAATAAAGTTATTATAAACACTCTTATATATGTGATAAAAGCATTAATTTATGTTTGATACACTTCACAGTATAATCTATGCATCGTAGGATAGATGTATATTCAGCTTTAGTAAATATAGCCAAATTATTTATTCAAAAATCTTGTACCAATTTATATTCCCCTCAGCAATTTAAGAGAGTTCCAATTGCTCCACTAACACTTTATGTTGTTAGTCATTTTAATTTTAGACATTTTGGTGAATGTGTAATGATATATCATGTTAACTTGCAATTCACTTGATCTTGGTCAAAAGGTGGGGAAGAATGTGGTATTAATTTGCATTTCTCTGGTGAGAACATCATTTAGTTAAGATAAGACCATCACAGGTTTAATGTAATTTTTTTCATTTCTTTATTGAATACTTTTTATATCCTCCTTCTTAAAGTATCTGCTCAAATTGTTAGGCCATTCTTAAATTGGGTTTTGTGATATATATGTGATACACACACACTCGTGGATGTGACTATTTGGCTGGATGTACGTATTGCAAATATATTTTCAAAGTTAGTGGTTTGTCTTTTATTTTTTTTAAGGGCGTCTTTTGATGAACAAGAGTTCTTAATTTTAATGTCTATGAGTCTGTTTCAGTTGTATTTGTTTATTTACTTAGTTCTTTAGATTCCACTTGGAGTGAAATAATATGACATTTATTTTTCTCTGATTGACTTATTTCATTTAGCATAATACCCTCCAAGTCAATCCATCCTGTTGCAAATGATAAGATTTCCTTCTTTATATGGCTCAATGATATTCCATTGTATACATGTACCACTTCTACATTATCCAATTATCTAGTAATGGGCACTTGGGTTGATTCCATATCTGGCTATTATAAACAACACTGCAATGAACATAGGGGTGTGTATATTTTTTCAAATTAGTATTTTGGGTTCCTTTGGATATATACCTGGAAGTGGAATCACTGGGTCACAAGGCAGATCCATTTTTTATTTTTTAAGGACCCTTCATTATGTTTTCCATGGAGACTGCACCAATCTGCATTTCCACCAACAGTACACAAGAGTTCTTTTTTCTCCACATTCACACCAACAATTGATGTTTATAGATGTATTGATGATAGCTATTCTGACAGGTGTAAGATGATATCTCATTGTGGATTTAATTTTAACTTCTCTGATGATTAAGTGAGGTTGGGCATTTTTCATATATCTATAAACCATCTCTATGTCCTCTGGAAAAGTGTCTATTCAGATCCTCTGCCCAATCTTAATTGGATTGCTTTTTGTTTGTTTGTGTGTTTCTTTATTTAGGTGTTGGGTAGTATGAGTGCTTTATAAATTTTGGATATTAACCCTTTTAGGATGTATCATTGGTGAATAACTTCTCCTCTTCAGTAGGTTGGTTGTCTTTTGGTTAGTGGATAGCTTCTTTTGCTCTGCAAATGTTTTTAGTTAGATGTACGTAGTCCAATTCGTTTTTCTTTCTTTCTTTCTTTCCCTTTCCCAAGGAGATATATCAGGGAAAAAAAAAAATGTTGCTAAGAGAAATGTTAGTGATTTTATTGCCAGTTTTTTTGGTAGTAGTTTCAAGGTTTCAAATCTTACATATAGGTCTTTAATTCATTTTGAGTTAATTGTTATATATGGTGTAATAAGATGGTCTAGAGTGGGAACCAAGATGGTGGAAGGGTAAGTGGAGTTCACCAATCTCCTCCTCGGACCAATCTGGAATTACAACTTATCAGAGAGAAATCATCCAGAATAACCAACAGAATACCAGCTGGGGAGAAGCTTATAGACATAGGCGGAACAGAAGAGGCTGATTAATCACAATGTGACTGGTAAGAAGTGCAGAAATGCAAGAGGGCTGGCTAGCTGAAGGGACAGAGAAACATCTCAGCATCCCAGAGTTTCACCTGAGAAGGGTGGGTTCTAAACCCCCATCTGGGCTTCCCAGCCTACAACAAGCTGAGAGTAAAACAGCACCCAGCTGTGAAAATCAAAAAGCCTGCCAGGATTAGTGGGCTTGAAAGACAGATAATTTTTTTAAAGATTTTATTTATTATTTTTAGAGAGAGAGGTAGGGAGAGAGGCAGAGAGGGAAAGAGACATCAATGTATGGTTGCCTTTCACCTGCCTCCAGCTATGATCTGGCTGGAGACCTGGCCTGCAACCTGGTTATGTGCCCTGACTGGGGAATCGAACCAGTGACCTTTGGGATCACCCTTCCACTGAGCCACCAGCCAGGACAAGAGAGACCATTTTTAAAGGGACCAAGCACAAAAATACATTGGCACCCATTTATCTTAGTCTCCATCAGAAGAAAGGCAGAGTGGGCTAGAGATGCTTAAGAAGAGCTTGGGGCAATGGCTTTGAGGACAGAAATGAGGGAGCAACCTAAATGGTCCCAGTGCTGACCCATCCACCATACAGCAGGCAGATTCTCTCTTCTTCAAGAGAGGTCTGCTTGAGGGGAAAAGATAGCCCCACCCACAGGAGCCCACAGGAATTAATCCACCCTGCCCAGCCTGATGCTGATCACAGGTTGACTGGATTACCAACTGAATTAATCAGCCGCCCTCACCCCCCGCCACCCAGATCAGCTGTACCTGTCAACTGATTGCAGATTAATTGGATTAAAAGCTGAAGGATACAAAGACAGTGGCTCTCTAGTGGGCTCCAATGGGATGACTATGCCCAGACTGGGATATGAGCTAATGTCACCAGGGGCAGATCCAGGAAGTAAAGAAAGTGCACCTCTATGGCACAGAAGGTCATACCATGAAGTCAGGAAGTCAAAGCAGATCAATCTAAGAAGTAAAAACAAACAAAAAGAGTCACCTAAAATGGGGAGACAAAGTAACAAACCCTCATCGAAAGGCAAGGAGGAATCCCCAGAAAGAAATGAAATAGAGGCAAGCACACTATCAGACATGGAATTCAAAAGAATGATGATAGAGAAGCTTAATGAGCACACTGAATTCAAAGACAACTACAAACAGCTCCAGGAACTATGAAGAACTCCAGGGAAGCTACAAGGAACTTACTGAGAACTACACCATCATTAAAAAGGACATAGAAACTATCAATAGGAGCCAGGAGGAAATGAAGAATACAATTTCTGAATTGAAGAACACAGTAGAAGGAATCAAAAACAGGCTAGAGAAAGCAGAGGATCAGATCAGCGAGCTGGAAGACAACATAGAAGAAAATTACCAGGCAGTGCAACAAAATGAAAAAAGACTGAAAAAGAATGAAGAGGTTTTAAGAAAGCTGCAGGACAACATGAAACCAAATAATCTCTATATCATAGGGGTACCAGAAGGAGAAGAGAAGCAAGGGATAGAATATCTGTTTGAAAAAGTAATGACAGAAAACTTCACTAACTTGAGGAGAAAAAAACTCACACAAGCTCAGGAAACAAAGAGGGTCCCAATGAAGATGAACCCAAACAAGCCCACTCCAAGACACATCATAAATAAAATGAAAAATGTGAAAGACAAAGAGAGAATCCTAAAAGCAGCAAGAGACAAACAGCTAGGAACATATAAGGGAGCTCCAATAAGGTTACCAGCTGATTTTTCCACAGAAACATTACAAGCCAGAAGGGAATGGCAAAAAATATTCCAAGCAATGAAAAGCAAAGGCCTCCAACCAAGACTTTACCCAGCAAGACTCATTCAAAATGGAAGGTGAATAAGAAGTTTCCCAGACAAAAGAAGGTTAAAAGATTACATTTCCACCAAACCAGCATTGAAAGAGATGCTAAAGGGTGTGCTATTAAAAACATGAAGAACAAGAGAGAGGAACACAGGCACAAAGGGAAAAAATGACAATGAATAAGTATCTATCAATAATAACCTTACATGTAAAGGTACTAAATGCACCAATCAAAAGACATACGATAGATGCATGGATAAGAACCAGCTTTAACTTACGAATGCTTTAAAAATAATCTTGTTCTAAGTAAATTTTACTAAATAACATATAGTTTTGTATATTTGTTGTATCTGCATTACTACAGGTTAAGTTTTCTAAGTTGAGAAAATCAAGTTACTTGCAAAAACTCTTAGAAAAATCTAATGCAGTTAAGGGGGGAAAAATGGTAAGAAAATGCAGATGCAGCCCTGGCTGGTGTCTCGATGGAGAGGTGCCGGCCTGCGAACCCAAAGGTCACTGGTTCAATTCCCAGTCAGGGCACATAACCAGGTTGCAAGCCAGGTCTCCAGCCAGGTCCGTAGCTGGAGGCAGGTGAAAGGCAACTCTACATTGATGCTTCTCTTTCTTCCTCCCTCCCTGCCCTTCTCTCTAAAAATAATGAATTTAAAAATCTTTCAAAAAATTTAAAAAGAAAATGTGGATGTATATTACATAGAATACATACTATCTTTCTTCTTCATTGTTAAAAAATGCATGCTTGTTTATGAATGTATAATATATAGATTTTGTTAGCAATCAAACTGGTACCTGGTCTGTTGAGAAATTAGTCAATCTTTAGATTAGAAAAGATGCTCAGAGTGAACACTAATTTGGGATGGAAGTTAACAATTACTAAACTATATGATTCATGTACATAGGCAATATATATTCTCATATTACCATTTAAATTAGATGAAATTCCTTTCAAACAGATAGTGGAAATAGACATTTCTATCTGGGGTGCTTGGGGAAATGTATTAATGCTCTAGTAAACTTCATTATTCAAATGTGAACATACCCAACCTCTACCTCAACACTCTTAAATAGTTCAGTGGTTAGTTTAAGACCACATAGGAAGTCAAGCAACCACAAGTTCAAAAATAGCTAGAATACTATTCTACAAAATTATTTAAATCTTAGGTTTTTCTTTTCTTCCTTTCTTTCTTCTTCTTCTTCTTCTTCTTCTTCTTCTTCTTCTTCTTCTTCTTCTTCTTCTTCTTCTTCTTCTTCTTCTTCTTCTTTTTTCTTCAACTTAGTAGATACAATAATTGCTACTTTGTGGGGACCAGCTGAGCACTGCAAGTGCCATTATTTCTGAAGGCTTCAACTAGCAAAACATATGTAGGGGAGAAACAGAGGGTATTGAAAGAAATAAGACCTCTATATGGCATGAAGAAAAAAATCAATATACTATCTAAGATGGAAAGCTTCAAAAAGAAAAAGTTGTCATTCTAGTAGCTTAAAATAAAGTTGAGTTGCAGTATCAGACTGCAGAAACCAAATTCATGTTTTACTATGGGTTTGGCATTCTCTTTAGGATAGCTTTCACAAAAGTGAGTTTTGCAATACATCATTTGTGTGATATATTTCACAAAAAATAGCATTCCAGAGTAAGATAAATTTAAAAGAAAAAGAAAAGTGCCTAATTTACTACAACATTTACAAAATATTATCATTTAATGTGTAATAATTATATAAGCTATTGACAAATTTTATATTTTTTTGTATTGACTCTTCAAAATCCAGTATGTACTTTATAGTATACTGCAATTTGAGCCAGCCACATTTTAAGTGACTACTATATTGAACAGTGCAGAATTAAAGAATACAGAAGAGTAAATCTTTGGGGAATGAAAATAGGTTATTTATTTATTTAATTTTTTTAGCTCAGGAGAAGTCTGCCTATAACCAAGCAAATGTATGTAGGACCTGAGAAGGATAATTATGTGATGAGATCTTTTTAGGGATAAGAAATAAAAGAAACTAAACTAAAACATCTCTAATAGAAAGTTTTTGAAGACAATTAAATCATGTTATTAGACACTGTCATGGGAGTAGAAATATATTTTTTAGTGTAACATTTCTAAAAATAAGAATATTGACTTTTATCCAGCTATTTTGCTAAATTTGCTTATTAGGTTAAGGATGTTTTTGGTGGAATCTATCATGTTTTCTGTGTACACTATCATGTCATCTGCAAATAATGACAGTTTACTTCCTTCTTTCCAAAACAATGTTGAACAGAAGTGGAGAGAATGGACAACCTTGTCTTGTTCTTGATCTTAGGGGGAAAGCTTTTAGTTGTGCCCATTGAGTTGCAATGTTGGCTGCAGGTTTCTCATGTATGGCCTTATTATGTTGAAGTATACTCTCTGTATTCCCATTTTACTGATCATTTTTATCATAAATCTTTGCTGTACTTTATCAAATGCTCTTTCAGTATCTATTGGTATGATCATATGGTTTTTGTCTTTCATTTTGTTTATGTGGCATATTACATTTATTGATTTGGGAATGTTGTACCATCCTTGCATCCCTGGGATGAATCCCACTTGACATGCTGTATGATCTTGTTAATGTATTGTGATAGCATGAACGGAACTGGAGTGTATTATATGCATCATGAAATAAGCCAGTCAATGAAAGACCAATACCATATGATCTCACCCAATACAGGAGAATAATGAATAAAACAAACAAGCAAAATAGAACCAGAGACATGGAAACAAGTAACAGACTTTCAGTGGGCAGAGGGGAGGGGTGAAGGGAGAAGGAGAGGAGGAGAAAGAGGCAAAGAAGGGGAATAGTTTAGTCAAAGAACTAGCATGGATGACCCATGGATATGGACAACATGTGCGACTATAGGAGGGGGGATGTGGAGGGTGGGGCAGGGGAGAGCAATGGAGGAAAAATGGGATAAATTTAATAAACAATAATAAAATTAAATTAAAATACAAAGAAAATAATAATAGAGGAAATGGAGAAGCCAAAGAACTTATATGCATGACACATGGACATGAACTAAGGGGGACATGCCAGAGGAAATGGAGGTAATGGGTGGAGGGGTCAAGTGGGAAAGACTGGGATGAGTATAATAGCAAAATCAATAAAATATATTTTTTATAAAGATGGTGTAGCTTCATTTTTTGGCATGTACTTATCCAATTTTCCCAACACCATATATTTAATAGACTATCTGTACATCATGTATGTTCTCTTGCCTCTCCTATCAAATATTAATTGACCATACAGGCATGGGATTATTTCTGGGCTCTCCATTCTGTACAGATGATCTATCCATATGTCTTTTAATGCCAACACCATGCTGTTTTGATTACTATGACCTTGTAGTACAGTTTGATACCCGGTAGCATAGCTCTGTTCTTTCTCAATATTACTGAGCCTATTTGTGTGTGTGTATGGGTACGTGTGTGTGATTCCTTATGAATTCTCAAATTATTTGTTCTAGTTCTGTGAAGTATACTGTTGGTACACTGATAGGAATTGTGCCAAATCTATAGATTGCTTTGGGTACATTTTAATTCTTCCTATCCATGAGCATGTTACATGCTTCAATTTAATTCTATCTTCGATTTCTTTCTTCAGTCTTACAAATTTTTAGCACATGTCTTTTATGTTCTTGGTTAAGTTTATTTCAGGTATTTATTTTTTTATGTAATTGTAAATGGCATTGTTTCCTTAGTTTCCCTCTTTGAAATGTATTCTTGATGTATAAAAATATTGTACAAGTGATTAATAAGTATTTTTTTTTTTTGTATCCTGCTACTTTACTGAATTTATATATCAGTTCTAATCATTCTTTAGTGGAATCTTTAGGTTTCTCTAGAGACAATTTTCTATCATTGGCAACTAATAACAGTTTTACTCCTTCCTTCCCAGTTTGGATGCCTGTTATTTCTTCTTTTTCTAAGACTGCTATGGTTAAGACTGCCAGTACTATAGTGAATAAGAGGGGTGAAAATGGATATCACTGTCTTGTTCTGGATCTTAAGAGAAACACTTTTATATTTTTCTCCATTGAGTATGATGTTGGTGCTGGGTTTGTTATATATAGCCTTTATTATGTTGAGATATGTTCCCTATATTCCCATTTTGCTGAGAGTTCTTATCAAAATGGATGCTGGATTTAGTCAAATGTTCTTCTGCACCTATGGATATAATCATATGATTTTTGGCTTTCATTTTGTTTATGTGTTATATCTCATTAATTGATTTGCATTTATTGAACCTTATATCCCAGGAATAAATCCTACTTAATCATGCTTATGATCCTCTTAATGTATTGCTGAATTAGTTTAACTAATATTTTGTTGAGGATTTTTGCATTTATGTTCATCTCATATATTGGCCTATAATTTCTTCATAGTGTCTTCACCTAGTTAGAACTAGGATAATGCTGGCCTCATAAAATGAACTTCATAGTTTTCCTAACTTTTGAGTGTTTTGGAATTGTTTGAGAAGAACTATTGAAGTGTTAGTTCCTCAATGAATGTTTGGCAAAATTCACCTACAAAGTCATCTTGTCTTGTACTTTCATTTGTTGGGCATTTTTGTTTACTGCTTCAGTTTCATTAGTTGTAATCAGTGTGATCAGATTTTCTGTTTCTTTTTAATCCAGTTTTGGAAAATTTTGCTTCTAGGAATTTATCTTTTTCTTCCCAATTGTCCAATTTCTCATAACTTAGTTGTTCATAATATTTCTTTATAATCCTTTGTATTTCTATGATGTCAGTTTTTACTTCTCCACTCTCATTTCTGATTTTTTTGTTTGCTTTCTCTTTTTTTCTGTTAAAAGTAGTTACCTTTTCAAAGAACCAACTCTTGTATTTTTTAATTTCCATTTTGTTTATTTTTTGCTATGGTCTTTATTATTTCCTTCCTTCTACTCACTTTAGGCTTTTCTTGTTCTTTTCATAAGATTAGATTGTTCATTTGAGATTTTTATTGTTCCTTAAGACTGGCTTGTAACATAGGTTTCGTGTAGTGTTTTCATTTTCATTTGATTTCTTCCTTGATCTCATTGTTAACCCACTCATTGTTTAGTAACATGCTATTTAGCCACCATGTGTTTGCATGTTTTGTATTTTTTTCTTGTAATTGATTTCTTGTTTCATACCATTGTGATCAGGGAAGGTGCACGATATGATTTCGATCTTCTTAAATTTATTGAGTCTTGTTTTGTGTGCTAACATGGGGTTTATCCTAGAAAATGTTCCATGTGTACTTGAAAAGAATGCATATTCTGCTATTTTGGGGTGAAATGCTCTGAGATTATCAGTTAACCCCATCTGGCCTAGTATGTCACATAAGACTGCTGTTTTCTTGTTGATTTTTGTCTGGAAAATCTATCCATTGATGTCAACGAGTGTTAAAATCCTACTTTGACTATTATCATGGATCTCTCCCTTTATGTTCATTAAGATTTGCTTTATACATTTAGGTGCATAAATGTTGGATTGATCCCTTTGTCATTAAGTAATGTCCTGCTTTGTCTCTTATTATAGTCTTTGTTCTGAAATCGACATATTTTATCTAAGTAACTATTGCTACCCCAACCTTTTTTGTGTTTCCATTTTCATGAAATATCCCCCTTTTCCCCCCAACCTTTTTTCCAGCCCATGTGTACCTTTCATTCTGAGGTGGATCTCTTGTAGCCAGCATATATTAGATCTTGTTATTTTATCATTTCAGCTAGCTTATGTCTTTTGATTGCAGTATTTAAGCCATTTACATTTAAAGTTATGGGTACATATTGTCATTTCATTATATCCATATTCCTCCATTTTTTTTTTCTTTCTTTATTCCTATTATGAAAGTCCCTGTAACATTTCTTGTAACACAGATTAGGTATCCCCTTACTTGTCTGGGAAGCTCATTATTGCTCAATTTTAAATACTAACTCAGATGAGTAGAGTAGTCTTGGTTGTAGGTCCTTATTTTTCACCACTTTGAATATTTTGTGCTAGTCCTTTCTGGGCTGAAATGGGAGTACCTTTGTAGTTAATTATCTTTTCCTTGTTGCTTTTAAGATTCTTTCTTTGTCTTTAACCTTTGCCATTTCAATTACAATGTTTCTAGGTGTGGTTCTCCTTGTTTTCATCAATTTTGGAACTCTCTGCACTACCTGGACTTGCATATCTTTTACTTTCACCATGTTAGGGAAGTTTTCAGTCATTATTTCTTCAAATAAATTTTCAATCCCTTGCTCTTTGTCTTCCCTTCTCCTACCACTATAATGTGGATATTGTTACATTGATGTTTTCCCAGAGTTCCCTTAAGCTATCCTCATTTTAAAATACTTTTTTGTTCTAATTGATGCTCTGATTGGGCATTTTCTGCTACCTTCTCTTACAAATTCAATCCTTTTCATTTAATCTGCTATCGATCCCTTCTAGTACATTCTTCATTTCAGAAATTGTATTCATTTAAGAAATTTTATTCTTCTTTTTTTATAGTTTCTTTCTTTCTTTTTTTACTGTTTTAGTTTACTCACTGAGTTCATCCATTTCCCCCCTAAGTTCTTTAAGCATCTTTTATAACACTTGTTTTGAACTCTGTATCTGGTTAGATTGTTTGCCTCCATTTCAATTCGTTATTTTCCTGGTGTTTCTTTTGTTCTTTCATTGGGGCCATCTTTTTTTTTTCTCCCACTTAGCTGCCTCTCTGTAATTTCTTTCTGTGTAGATCTGCTATGCCTACAGTATTGGTATTGTGTCCTTAAGCAGTAGGCATCTTGTAGAGCTCAATGGTGCATTCTGATCACCTGATGTAGATGGTCCAGGAATGTCATTGATGAGTTATGTAAACCCTCTTGTTATAGTTGAGTCTTTATTGCTGTTGGCCCATCAATGAGTGGTGTTGATCCTTGGGCTGGCTGCATATGAGGACTGATCTTGACCACAGTGTACAAACTGCTGTATTGTGGCTGACCTCATAAAGTGGGAGTCACTCCAGGAGGGTCTAGTACCTTCCAAAATTTCCCTTTGGGTTTGGCACTTTGGATCTAATTGAGTCATGCTCTGATGTGGTCTGAAGCTTGCCATTGGGTTTATTGGTCAGTCCCGGGATCTCTTGGGAGGAACTCTGGTGCAAGTCAATTTCATGTGCTACCTTTACCAGCCCTGGTCTACATTTCTGAGCTATAAAATGAGCCACAATTTGCAGGTGCCTCTGTTGGGCCTGGGTGTGTGCACAGGGCCCATCTCTGCTTGCCTGATGCCTGTAACCTCACTCATTGAAAAAGCCTCTGGCTGTATGGTAATTGCTTGAGGTAGATTCTTAGTCAATCACCAGCTAAGGGGTGAGTGTTATCACCAGGCTGATACAGATTCAAACTTGGTGCCAGTGCTGGGATTGAAGCCACTCAGCAAGTCTCAGAGTACACAAATACAGCATCCACCTGCAGGGTGCCCTCAGACCTTTGTGGTGGGATGGAGTCTCAGGAAGTTGTCGGGGGGAGTCCAGCAGAGTTCATCAGGCCTAAACAGAGCAAGAATTGGCTGTGTGAAGGGAGAGCTCTGCACAGAAATGCAGCACTGGACAGATGTGTGAGGGGAAAACGGCTTCTGCTCTAGAGCTACAGAACTCAAGTCTCTTACTGATTGTGCTTGGACCTCTTCTAGAGCCTTCCCAAAGAGTGTGCACACAGGTCCCATGCTTGCCACAGTCTGCTAACTTCTGTGCAGGTTGTGAGCTCAGCAGTGAAAAGCCATAGAGTCAGGAGGGTGGAGCAAATGGATCTCATGTTGCAGGGTCAGTGCAGGTCTGATGAACAGGAAGGAGGGTGAATGGTCCCTGCCCCAGAGCCGAACAACTCAGTCCGTCATCCTGAGTCGACCTTCAAAGGCCTTCTAAGAAAGTATTTACCATGGGTCCAGGCAACTGACTCCTGAGCTCTGCAGGGCAGGGCAATAGGGAGTCGAGAGAATGAGGCTATTGCATTTCTCCAGGGTGATGCTATATGGAGGAGAGTGCTCAGCTCAGGAAAGATGGCATCTGTGGGCAGTTTAGGGGAGGGACTCAGCACAGGAACGCTGGCAGCTGTCTGTTTAGCTCTTCCCCTGGAGCTGCTCAACCTAGTCTGTGTTCGCTCACCTCCAGCTTGTTCTGATCCACTTTCCCTCTCCAAGCTCCCAGGGTGAGTTGCCCTGGGAAGAAGATTTTGTGTACTGTCCCTTTAAGAACATGCCTGGTTTCTAGCAGGGTCATCTTTCCCTAAAAGACAGAATCCCCACTAATTTTCACAGCCAGATATTTTGGGTGCTCCTATTGCCAGCACTGGGGTTCCGGGCTGGAGTGTTCAGTGTGGGTTTGACACCCCATTTTCTTTAGGGGAGAACTCTGCTGCTGAGATATCCCTGTGGATTCTCAACTGCTATATGTAAGCACATACGGGTAGGCCCTTTTCATGTCTTCACTCTTCCTACCAGTCTCAATATGGCTTATTCATAAATCCTTGCTTATAAGACTCTATTCAGCTAATCTTCAGTTGATTATTCAGGCTGATTGTTCTATATTTTAACTCTTATTTGCAGGTTGGACCTGAAAGGAGGTGAGTGTAACTTCTGCCTCATCTGCTGTCATCTTGGATCTCCCTAGTTTCCTTTTCTGCATTCAGCCAACTTCCCTTTCACACCTTCCATATTAATTTAAAAATTTTTAGAATCTCTGATTCAAGGTTATATACATATATGAAAATGCTTATCTCAGGATATTTAAATAATTAATGTTGGAACACTATATTGCTATTTGCTTCAGCTTTTTGGGTGTGAGTATGAGTGAGAATATTCAAACCCTAACATGTTTTGATTTTCAAACTTTGTTTTCTTCTGATTAAAGCTTTGCTTGTATGTTGTCCATTGCTTTCTACTGCTTTTAGAATCAATTTTCTTTTCTGGACAACAGTGAGTTGATGCAAAAAAGGCACAGGGCTTGGGATGGCTAACTAGATTTCTGATTCAATCATACCCTCTACTGTTGACATAGTGAAGTGCAGTCTATTATACAGTGCGGCTTCTTGTGTGATTTTGAGATTCTTTTATCTCTGCCAAGACTCTTAATTTTATCCCTTTTGATGTTCTTTCTCCACACTGCCCAGTCTCCAAGGGGCATGTGCTCTTTCAAAGTTTCCTTTCCTGAAACCAGCCTTTCCCAAGACTGTTACATGCATGCAAGTATTTCCATTCAGAATAAGACTTGCCTTTCCAGAGCTTATGTCTAGAATGGTCTCTGAACTCCTATCCTTTTCTCCACTTACTCTCTGCTGTCTCTGTCCAGCACTCCAGACATAGGTGGGCTCCATAGCCACCTGGCTGAACCTGGGTATTTATTCCACTTTATATAAGTAACATGACATTTGTGGAGCTGTCTCCTACTAATACTAAGGGCTTGTATAAATGGTGGTTTTAATTTGCTCTGTTTGTGATTTGGGTGATTTTTTTTGAAGTGATGTGAGATTTGGATCAACACAGGCACATTATTGTACTGAGACTTAGAACTCTGTCTAAATAATAATGTCAAGCCCTGGCTGGTGACACAATGGATAAGGTGCCAGCCTGTGAACCCAAAGATGACTGGTTCGATTCCCAGCCTGGGCAATGTAACCAGGTTGCAAGCCAGGTCTCCAGCCAGGTCCATGGTGAAAGGCAACCATACACTGATGCCTCTCTCCCTCTCTGCCTCTCTCCCTTACCCTCTCTCTAAAAATAATAAATAAAATCTTAAAAAATAATAATGTCAATCTACTGTATTAATAGATCCATTTTACTCAAACCTATTTACTCTTCACATTACAGGAATGTCTCAGGGCAGCTGTATGTATAATTTTAAACAAGGTGCTTTTTATAATAACTAACACACATACACAAAAGACCAATTGTTTAAAATACTTAAACTATGGTCAGTCATCACAAAAAGAGCCAAACCTGCCCCAAATATCAGCAAAAGGCACAACAACTGATAGCACTGCATCTGCCATCCAAATGACATCAAAGGTAATATATTAGATAAGCTGCATGTGATTCATGTTGCTCCAGGATGACAGCATCTACCTAAACTTAGGTAATTGGCTGAGATGAAGCAGAACTCTCCTGGCCCCGGGGTGCCACCTGGCTTTTGAACATTTCTCTGACTATGGAAGCAGGCTCATTTCAGGAGCCCAAAAGGCCTGAAATGCCGGGAATTAATCCCTGCTCACTGAAGGGCCTCATCCAGGACTACTGGGCCACCTTAGGAATACCTGGCCCCACTCTCTCTCCCTACCCTCAGGCAGGATGACTGAGTCAGTGTATATAGTTAGGTAGAGTTAAGCTCGAGTCCACAAGGTTGATTTAACTGATCACACACACCTGGATCAGCTGCCTCCCTCCCCTTACTCAACTCCCCACTCCCCTCTAGTGCTGTCAGGGATCATACCCCCTACCCCATAAAGTGAATGACTTATACCTGAATCTGTAGTCAGAGCCTGCTTCTAAGGGAACCCAGATTGAAACAATTCCTCTAGCTGCCCACAGCCTCCATCAGGAAGAGCCGAAAAATGGGTCATCAATCCAAATAGGACAAGAAGGAGAGGGATCTTGGATATAAGATCCTCAGGTCCAGGGAGCTCATGACATGAGCTCCTAATGGCAGTGTGTGGAGCAGAGTCTGAAGTTTTCTCTGTTCCCAGGGACACTATTGTGACTGTGGTAAAGAAGTTAAAGGGAATAGAGATCTCCAAGATGGCAACAGAGTAGAGAGCAGTGCTGATGGTGTTCTCGAGTACCAAAGCAGCTAGAGGACAGGATAAGGAGCGTGAGACGTCTTCAGGACCCTAGGGATTGGAACGGGCAGCATCTGGACACAGGGGAGCAGAGCCCAGAAGCAGAGGAGGCCAGAAGGACAGTAGGTGAGGCATTCCCGACCAACCGGCCGGCGGGCCGAGGTCGGCTCTGGGCAGGGGCGGCTCTGCCCAGGGGGGCGAGTTTGACTGGGGCTAGTTCCGGGCTCGCTGGTGACTGGAAGTCTCAACAGAGAAGTGCGGGCAGCGAGGGCGAACGCCGTAGGGAACCTGGAATTGAACTCTTGCAGGGGAGGGACTGTGAGAAACTCACTCCGGCAATGGGGAGAGGAGGCTCCGCACGCGCGGGGCTGGGGGCGGAGGAGAGGAGTCCTGTGGGAGGCCGGAGCGGGGGAGCAGGAAGTGCATCAGCGGGGCAGCGAGAGGGCCGAAGACGGAGCTGCTGGGCCACCAGGGAAACAGCAGCTGGGGGCCCCTGCGACGGGGGAGGCCCGGCCCTGCGCAACCACGTGGGCCCCCAGGCTCCGCGGGAAACTCCAAGTGGCCAGCCGGCGAGCCAGGAACTAGTGGCAGAGGTAGCTGACCCGCCATTGCCGGAGACAAAGGACGCACCGCCCACGCTTGGGAGGGGCTCATCACAGAGTCCGCTTAAAGGACTCCAAGGAGAGCTGGTTGGCTTGGGGGTGTGGTGCCCGCCCCGGAAGGGCTGGACAGTGTAGGCGACCCTGGACAGTGTTGACTGACAGGCCCGGCCTCCTCCCGGAACTGTGGGGGCGGGACCAGTCATCAAGGGGACCAGCGAAATTGCGGGCTGCCCTGCAGAAGTGCTGGGGACGCGTCCTGGGCAGGAACCTCCGCCAGGAGTGGGAGGGGGCTCCCTGTGGGCTCCAGAACACCGGTAGCCCTAACACCCAGCCAGGCTGCTGAAGGCCCAGCCTACCTGGGGGCGGACACTCAGAATCAGCCCTGACTATGACAATCAGAGGCCCTGCCACGCGCCAAGACCCCCTAGAATATAGACTATAGACTGTAAAGTCCTGACCAAGAAAAAGAGGCAGCATCAGGAAAGGGATTGCTGCCAATCTCAAGCACCTGAATTATACCGAGAGCAATATGAACTATTAAGCCCCAACATATCCTTTGCAAAAGTTACTCCTCACATATTCTTAATCCCCCCTATACCTCAATCCACCTAAATACCCAAGAC